>PVHX01030296.1:0-16009 GCA_004024805.1 Geosciurus inauris | reverse complement strand
GACCACCAGGAGTCCGATTCCGATGTAATCACAAAAGGGTCTTTAATTCAAACTCGAGTAGGGTCCGCCAACCCACACCGACGCAGCGGGTTAGGAAGCGCGGCCCCGAGTCTAGGGTAGCAGGGACTTTTATGGGTTACAATCGCAAGCAGGGAAGCACATGCCTTGGCATTACATGATTGGGTAAGGGAAAGCGCGCACAGGGGGAACAGCAGTAGGATTGGATGGGGATGGGTGAAGTCACTGGGTGGTCAGTGGGCCTTTAGACTCATAGGTCTGGCTACCATGGGCCCAGTTGACCTTTAGGTTATTGATAGGTCTGGCTACAGTGAATTCATTGCCTGGCCTTCTGATTAGCTGACTCAAGTTGCAGAACCACTTTTTGGCGCCAGGGAGGGGTGCCGTTGTGTTGCAACTTCCAGTAACTGGGGGGGGGACCTAGGGCTCTGGACAAGAGGCCTAGAGTCACAAAATGGCTTTAGTCTGGTCCTTTCAGTTTAGTTCTCCCAGTGAGCACGTTGGCTTCATAAGTGCAGGGGTTGTGTTCACCACTATCCTTAGCACTTAGGACAGTCCCAACTCTTTGTATGTGCTCACTACACAACAGGTATTTGCTCAAATATCCGTTGAATGAATCAGTATTAATTAGTTTCAACCACATGATGAACTGCTTTTTTTTTTGGTACCGGGGATTGAACTCAGGACACTCGACCACTGAGCCACATCCCCAGCCGTATTTTGTGTTTTATGTAGAGACAGGGTCTCACTGAGTTGTTTAGCACCTCGCCATTACTGAGGCTGGCTTTGAACTCTCAATTCTCCTGTCTCAGCCTCCCTAAGTGCTGATTGCTATTCCTATTTTATAATTGAGGAAATCAAGATGAAAGGATGTTAAGTAACTTGGAATGAGTAGTGGACCTGAAAATATATGTTCAATAAGAATGAAGGATGAGGGGCTGGGATTGTAGCTCAATGGTAGAGCGCTTGCCTCACATGCATGAGGCCCTGGGTTCGATTCTCAGCACCACATACAAAGCAACAAAATAAAGACATTGTGTCCATCTACAACTAAAAAAAAAAAAAAAAGAATGAAGGATGAAGCCAGGCATGGTGGCGCATGCCTGTAACCCCAGCCACTTGGGAGGCTGAGGCAGGAGAATTGAGAATTCAATGCCACCCTCAGCAACTTAGTGAGGCCCTAATTCTCAAAAGAAAATATAAAAAAGGGATAAGGATGTAGCTCAGTGGTTAAGTACCTCTGTGTTCAATCCCTCCTACCAAAAAAAAAAAGTGAAGTTTGAACTGAATAGCAACAGGAAGGACTATGCTTGCATAATAATGATGCATTTTGACCTTCCCCTCAGGAGTCAAGTCCCACCCAACCCTCACTGTGGCACTAGCAGCTGGAAGTAAACACTCTTCCCAGGTATTGTGGGAGGCTCTGGGCAAAGAGCTGTCAGAAAGGAAGTCATGATAGTAAGCACCTGGAACTCACTGAGATACCCCGACCTGCTCAGCCTGGTTCAATAGGTAGGAGTATTCAGCAGCCAGTTCAGTCCCTGTAAATTAAGAAAGACAATTCAGATAAGATCAGTTGAAAAGACAGGACTTCTACGGGCTGGGATTGTGGCTCAGTGGTAGAGCGCTTGCCTCGTGTGCGTGAGGCACTGGGTTCAATCCTCAGCACCACATAAAAATAAATCAATAAAGATATTATGTCCACCTACAACTAAAAAATATTTAAAAAAAAAAAAAAAGAAAAGACAGGACTTCTAGCCTATGAAACATAGAAGTGCAAATATAAAAATGCTTAGAGGCAGGCATACACATATCCACATATACTCTGAGTTCCAAGCTTTAACAAAATACCATTTCACTTCCTAGCTCTGATGTATTCTCCCTGCTCCACAGAGGATGGCTCAGTGTTATAGGCAAAAGCTCAAAAAACCTTGGTGAGCAGAAACAACAAGGTGCCCTAAGGACCATTGCTACATCACATTCATTCCTTTATCCTTTGCTTCCACCGGCTGTTCTATTTGTGTTGTTTATTTTTTTTTATCTCAGCCACTAAAATATCTTCCTCTCAAGGCCAAATCTTATCCATTATTTAACATTCAACTCAAATTCTGCCCATTCATGCATTTTTATTTAAAGATTTTTAATAAGCACCTATTTTACACTGGCCCTAGCAATACAGAGACGACTCTCTCTCTCCACTTGGACAATTACAGGCACCTTGAACTCCAAAAAAGCGAACTCCTTGTTTCTTTCCCAAATCTCATCCTCCCTCGGTGTTCCCTGTTCTCAGTAAAGTCACCAGGATCCATCCAACTGCCTGGTTTTTCTGGATTCTTTTCCTTTGAAGCCCACATCCAATCTTATCAGCTTCACTTTCAGAACTATGTCCTGAATCCTTATCTTGCCTCCACCATCGCTACTGTTTGGCTTCAAGCCACCATCACCGCTCACCTGGACCACTAACAATAGTCCCCTAACAAGATTCCCTGTTTCCCTCTGCTCTGACCCTTCCCAATCTGTTTTCAAAGTTGCTGCCAGAGCTATTTTTTTAAAAAGCTAATATGAAGAATTCCCTGCTCTATTGAAAACCCTTAAAAAACTTCCTGTGCCTTCACTATGAATTCCAAGTCCCTTACCCTAGCCTCTAAGGCCTTTAGTGATTTGGCCCCTGCCCAATCTCCACTCCATCCTGCTCACTCTTCCTTTGCTCTCTGGCCTCAGCCATGCTGGACTTCATTCTGTTTTCTCTCTTCCTTTTTGGAGGGTGCTAGGGATCTATCCCAAGGCCTCACCCAGGCTAGGCAAGTGCTCTCCCACTGAGCTACATCCCCAGCCCTATTTTGGGTTTTATGTAGAGACAGGGTCTCACTGAGTTGCTTAGCACCTCGCTGTTGCTGAGGTTGGCTTTGAACTCAAGATTCTCCTGTCTCAGCTTTCCAAAGTGCTGGGATTACAGGCGTGCGCCACCGTGCCTGGCTTGTGTTTAAGATTTCTTTGACTAAATGTGTTTTCCCACCAGGTTAAGCTCTTTATGCACAGGGTCTTTGTCATTTCACCATTGAATCCAGCACTTTGTACAATGCCTGATTTGTATAAGTGCTTAGTGAATATTCCTGAAATATCATTTGTGAAAGTAATGAACAAATGAAACTTGATGGGTTGCAGTAGTATTAAACAGTTAGGCTCTGGAGTCACAGATCCAAGTTCAAATCTAGATTTTCTCTTTCTAGCTGTGTGACTTCTTACAATGAATTGGTTGGCCTTCTGAACCTTAGTCTTCATCTACAAAAGGAGATAATAATACAAACTACTGTACAGGGTTTGTAGGGGAACTAAATTTTAACAATGCACATACAATTCTTATAACATTTAAGTGCTTAGTAATGCTGTAAGGTAGTATATACTTACTAGTGCTAGCAGTGTTAGAGCATGTAAGAGGCACATACCATGTGTTTGTTGATTGTAAATCTTTAGGACTACATAGAAACTCAAATGGGGTGGGAGGAATTGCAGTAGAGGCCCTGAAAATGTGCCAAAGAGAGGAGGCTGGAGAGGATAAGGTCAGGAGAAAAGTCTGGGACACAAGGTCTTTGCGAAAGACCGAGGAGTACCTCAGCGTAAAGTACAGTTCCAGTCTTGAATGGCCTGTTATTTGTTTGTTTATTTTAAAAGTGCTCTTACTTGATAAATCTCCTTTTTTTTTTGGTAATAGGGATTGAACTCAGCCACATCCGCAGCCCTATTTCGTGTTTTTTTTAGAGACAGGGTCTCACTGAGTTGCTTAGCGCCTCGCCATTGCTGAGGCTGGCTTTGAACTCCCGATTTTCCTGTCTCAGCCTCCCAAAGTGCTGGGATTATAGGCGTGCCCCACCACACCCTGTGGTAAATCTCCATTTGAGCCATTCCTACCCATTGGTGTGGGAGACTGGGAGAGAAAAACAGCTCATCATAGAGAAGTGGAATTGGGGTGTTAAATAAGTGGATACAAGTCCCTCTCTTCTTAGTTGAAGTGGTTGGGGGATAGGAAGTCCCTTTGGGAGATGGCTAGGAGCAAAAGGAAGGACCACTGAGGAGCAGGCAGGGAGATTTTGAGACAGACCCCCATCTGTAACTGCTTCTGACAGTCAGATTTACTTCTGCCTCAGGGTCACATCAAGCATCTCCCCTTTCATCCATGTAGCAAACAAGTATTGAATCCTTACTTTGGGTCAAGCTCTAAGCTAAAGGCAAGGGAGACATGGTCCTGGCCCTCAAGATCACAGTCCAGTGCAGAAGACAGACAATCCAAGCCATAGTTATAATGCCAATTTGAATTTCATTTCTCCACTGCAACCTGGATGATTTTCTTGGTATTTTTCCTGTGTTCCTACTTGAACAGCTGAAGATGCAAGAATAATTTCAGCACAGTGCTATGGTTACTGGACCAACAACACAGCTGGATATAATACTGGTAGATGGTGGGGGAGAAAAGGGCTAAAAAGGGACTCCTAGAGGATTTGATCCTGGATGAGGTATGCCAGGAAGGGTGTTTAGGTAGAGAGACTAATATATGCACCTGTGGAATGAGGTGTTTCCTACTTCTGACATCTATTTATGATATACTATATTTCAGAGACAGAACTAAAAAATGTGGTTAAAATAGAGCTGAGCACGGTGGTGCACACTTGTTATCCCAGCAAACAAAGCCAAAGAAAGTTAAATTAGCAGTTCTGGCTTAGACTGAAGAGGCAGATGAGTGAAACAGACTCCACAGCCCAGGAGTATACTCTACATATAATAACTTCATATATGATTTAAACATTTTTTTTTAGTATTTATTTATTTATGTGCTGGGGATTGAATGCAGGGATACTTTACCACTGAGATCTATCCTCAGAAGTTTGTTATTTTTTTTTAATTTTTATTTTATTTTTTTGGTACTGGAGATTGAACTCAGGGGGAACTCAACCACTGATCCACATCCCCAGCCCTATTTTGTGTTTTATGTAGAGACAGGTTCTCACTGAGTTGCTTAGCGCCTCGCCATTGCTGAGGCTGGCTTTGAATTTGCGATTTTCCTGTCTCAGCCTCCCTAAGTGCTGGGATTACAGGCTGTGTCACTGCGCCTGCTACTTTTTGTTATTTTGAGATAGGGTCTCATTAAGTTGCCCAGGATGGCCTTGAACTTAACAATCTTACTACCTCACACTCCCAAGTAGCTGAGATTACAGGTGTGCACCACTGCCACTGCATTGGGCTCCTCAAACTATATTTAAAGCTTTTTTTTTTGGAATTAGGGATCAAATCTAGGACCTCATGCATGCTAGGTCAGTGCTGTACCACTAAACTATATCCCCAGCTTGTCACAGTGTATTTAAATGAAAAGGCAATTTGCAGAAAGATATGAACAATGATTCTAGTTATAGATATACATATCTACCTATCTATCCCTCTCTCTATATATAAAATAAAGGTTATGTGCATGTTTGCACATTCATAGAAAAGGCCCAGAAGGACATGGACTAAATGGTGAATAGTTTTTCTCACCAGGAAGTTGTGGAGTAGGAAGAGAATGGGGACTTACACAGGTATTTCTTGCTTTAAAAATAAGTCTAAATTGTATGATCATAAAAATTTGATTAATTTGAATTTTTTTTTATGTGATACTGGGGATTGAACCCAGGGCCCTGTGCATGCAAGGCAAGCACTCTATCAACTGAGCCATATCCCCAGCCCTGAATTATTATTATTTTTTGGGTACCAGGGATTGAACTCAGGGGTACTCACCCATTGAGCCACATCCCCAGCCCTATTTTGCGTTTTACATAGAGACAGGGTCTCACTGAGTTGCTTAGCACCTCGCTGCTGCTGAGGCTGGCTTTGAACTTGCGATTCTCCTGTCTCAGCCTCCCTAAGTGCTGGGATTACAGGCGTGCACCACCACGCGCGGCTGATTAATTTGAAATTAAAGTAATATTGACTCTTTACAGAAAATTCAGAAAACAAAGAAAAAAAATTATCCATCTTCACATCTCTTTTACTGGGCAGAGTTTTAGAATTAGGCAGATTTAAGAGTAATACCAGGGGCTGAGGTTGTGGCTCAGCCGTAGAGCACTTGCCTAACATGTGTGAGGCACTGGGTTCGTTTCTCAGCACCACATATAAATAAAGGTCCACCAACAACTAAAAAAAAAAAAAGAGTAATACCAGCTCATGCTGGGCATACCTATAATCCCAGCGACTTGGAAAGCTGAGGCAGGAGGATTGCAAGATCAAGGCCAGCCTTAGCAATTTAGCAAGGCCCTAAGTAATTTACTGAGACCCTGTCTCAAAATAAAAAGCACTGGGGGGCTGGGGTTGTGGCTCAGTTATAGAGCGCTTGCCTAGCATGTATAAGGCACTGGGTTCGATTCTCAGCACCACATATAAATAAATAAATTAAAAAAAAAAAAAGATCCATTGACAACTAAAAAAAAAGAAGGGTTGAGGATATGGTTCACTGGTAAAGTACCCCTGGGTTCAATCCCCAATACCAAAGGAAAAGTGCTACCAATTCTATCAAATTCCAGTTGGGACCACTGAGTAGCTTCTAACCCATAATATAAAGCCTCCCTATGAGTCAATGCTAACTTTATCCTTCTAGCTGCTCAGGCCTAAACTGTGGAGTCAACCTTGATTTCTTTTCTCATCCAATCCATCAGTTAATCCTCTCAGCTCTGCCTTCAAGATAATGAAATCTGGCCTCTCTCACACCTGAACTTCTGCACTCTCTAACCTCTCCCTTGCTACTTCCTTGCTCATGTGTCACAGCCATATCAGCCTTATCTGGCACATTCCTGCCTAGTGCCTTTGCTTTAGTTGCCCGCTCTGGATGCTCATCTTTGTGTGTATATGTGTGTTTGGTACTGGGGATTGAACTCAAGGGTGCTCAACTACTGAGACACATCCCTAGCTTTTTTTTTTTTTTTTTTTTTTTTTTTTTTTAATTTTGAAACAAAGCCGGGCGTGGTGGCTCAAGCCTGTAATCCCAGCACTTAGGGAGGCTGAGACAGGAGAATCGCGAGTTCAAAGCCAGCCTCAGCAATGGTGAGGCACTAAGCAACTCAGTGAGACCCTGTCTCTACATAAAAAAAAAAAAAAAAAAAAAAAAAATTTTGAAACAACATCTCGCTAATTATTTAGTGCCTCACTAAGTTGTTGAGGCTGGCTTTGAACTCATGATCCTCCTGCCTCAGCCTCCTCAGCTGCTGGGATTATAGACATGTTCCACCTGGCTTAGCCAGAATCCCATCTTTTTTTTTGGTACTGGGCATTGAACTCAGGGGTACTTGACCACTGAGCCACATCCCCAGCCCTATTTTTGTGTTTTATGTAGAGACAAGGTCTGAGTTGCTTAGCGCCTCGCCATTGCTGAGGCTGGCTTTGAACTCGTGATTCTCCTGTCTAAGCCTCCCAAAGTGCTGGGATTACAGGTGTATGCCACCGCACCCGGTTCAGAATCCCATCTTTTCAATGAGGCTTCCCTTTACTATCCCATATGCCTGGTCCTTCTTATTGTACCCTACCCCCCTCTCCCCCACATACCATGGCACTTACCACCATTTAACAAACTATAAATACATTTATTTACTTTTTTTTTTTTTTTAGTGCTGGGGATTGAACCCCAGGCTGTGTATGCTAGGCAAGCACTCTACCAACTGAGCTATATCCCCAGCCCTATTTACTATTTTTCATATGTATCATCTGTTTCCTAATTTTAGAGTATGCATGCCCAAGGAGAGCAGTCTGTTCAGTTTACTTATGTATTTGTTTCAAGTACCCAGAGAGTGACTGCCACATGGCAAATGCTCATTAGCTGTTATTTGTTGAATGAATTGATGGAAACAAATTTTTCCTTTCTATTAGAATTTTTCCTTCTCCTCAGGACATTGTCTTGGTCATGACTGCCATGAGAGAAGTATTGCTGTGTCTACTATGCTGAGAGTAGGTTTTCCTGGGCAGGGCTGTGGGCAGGCAGACCAGGTAAATGGCACAGAAGCAGCCCAGGCAAGAGGGTCGCTTGGGACAGAAGTAGAAGTATCGACAGTTGAAGAGGTGCCAAGTGGAGGCCAAGTGGGCAGGGTTTGGTGTGAGTTGAATGTGAAGGTATGGAAGAGATGCCTGACAGGAGAGCTGGGTGGTTGGGATGCCCAGGTCTGTGATAGGGTCCCCTGGTGAGGGGAGTGGGTATGGAGACAGGGATGGTGTAAGAGGGCAGGAAGGGAGGGCTGACACTGGGTCACGGAGAAGTGTCTCTGGAGCAGATATCGGGGTACTAGTCCCAGCTCTGGTGTACCTCTGCCTGTGGTCTCTGACAAGTAACTCCACATAAGCCTGTTACCTTATCTATGAAGGGGAAAGAGTGCATCCTGCCCAAGTTAGCAATCAGTCCATAGGCACTTAGCATGGAGCCTGCCTCAGGCGTTCTGAATGCTGAGGTCTCTCAAGTGAATCCAGTATTATTTTTGTA
Organism: Geosciurus inauris; assembly: GCA_004024805.1. NCBI lineage: Eukaryota > Metazoa > Chordata > Mammalia > Rodentia > Sciuridae > Geosciurus > Geosciurus inauris. The sequence continues at coordinate 7,503 of PVHX01030296.1, read as the reverse complement.
CTGGGGATTGAACCCAGGGATGCTTTAACATTGAGCTACATACATCCTCAGTACTTTTTTTTATTTTTATTTTTGGTACTGGGGATTGAACTCAGGGGTACTCAACCACTGAGCCACATCCCCAGCCCTATTTTCTGTTTTATTAGAGAGAGGGTCTCACAAAGTTGCTTAGTGTCTCGCCATTGCTGAGGCTGGCTTTGAACTTGCGATTCTCCTCTCAGTCTCCCAAAGTACTGGGATTATAGGCATGCGCCACCACACCCGGCTTTTTTATTTTGAGACAAGGACTTGCTAAGTTGCTGAGATTGGCCTCAAACTTGTGGTCCTTCCGCCGTAGACTCCCTAGTTGCTGGGATTATGGGATAGCATGTGCCACCACACCCAGCATGGTCACAGGTTTTTATGCCATAGGGCCATCCCACCCTTTAGGGGAGCAGGAAAGGAAAGAGGTGATTGGAGAAAGGTAATACGGCTCCTAGAAGGGGAAGCCTAGTACCCCCAATATGACAACCTGTAGCATCCCAAAGGGGAGGAGAGGTGAAGAGTGTGCTCCCAATTCCAGGGTGCTTCTCAGGGTGGTTCAGGCCTGGCTCTTGGTGGCTCCATCTTCAGAGCTGAAGTAGACAGTCATGACAGGAGCCAGACTTGTCAAATAATCAGGATAGCCTCACTGTCCACTCAAGAGCAGGCAATCTCCAGAACCCATGCTAGCTCCTGACTTAAGAGTCCAGATTCTTTGGATCCCAAAAGAGCTGAGACAGAAACCCAGTTTGTAAGAAATCTGATTATTCAAATTTATTACCATCAAGAATTATGCAATGATGCTGTAGTTTTTCTTAACAAATAGAAAACAGACTGTGTACAACAGTGAACTCTACAGCACTAGCATCCACAAGGTAAAAATGAATGTTTCATCCAACATTACCAACCCTGGATTGTTGATCTTGACTTAGCCTAGCTAGACTTGGGGACCTTGGCATCATGTCCCTTGGCTAAAACAGCTATGCACCCTTCCCCGCCCCCACTTACCTATCTAGATAGTGCTGCCCAGAGGAAGAGGCCCTCTCCCTGCCCCTCAGCAAGCTGAGATAATAAAATTGATTATAGTACCATTGATAGAAGTCCAGTAGTCTTGCCACATTGGTTTATGAGGGCATCTTGAAGGAGTGGAAAAGAGCGATTCTCAGGGGCTTTGAAAAGAGCTGCAAACCAGGGAGGGAAATCATCTGGCCCCTGCTGAGGACAGACATGTGCTACCAGGCCCACTGGCCTGGACCTGAAGGGCCAGCCACGCCCCCGCTTGGCCCTGAGGTGTGTGGGGCGTGACACAGACCCTGACCTGTGCCATTTACTTGGCCACATGGCCAGACTCCACAATCTACAAACATCAGCCCTACTGCAATGCTGGGGACAACAGCAAGGCTCTGCAAGCCCCTGGGTAGCCTCAGACACATGAGTCACTTCCCTCCTGGGGGTTAGAAGCAGAGGCCAGGGGATGACGCTCTAGTTTTCTCTTTCATTTCTTCTTCTTCTTCTTCTTTTTTTGTTTGTTTCTTTTTAACCTTTGCAAACATGATGGTGATGAGGAACGCCTTGCTAGGCTCCCTCAGACACGTCTGTGGTTGTGGGCTGTGAATGTTAAACACACTGGAACAGACGACTGGGGATGTATTTCCTATCGCCTCCCCGCCCACCACTGTCTGTGGGGCCTAAAAAAGACTCTTGAAGAAAAACAAAACAAAACCTGAGGGGGGGGAAGCCTGTGTTTCCCTGCATTTGGCTGGAACAGGATCTCTTCTGAAGGGTTGGAGGAGCAGCCCAACCTGCTCCACCTCCCAGGTCCTCAGCCAAGCCTTGCTCAGGCTGGTGGCCCAGCTTCACATGAGGAAGGCAAGTTCTGTCCTTCAACAGTATAAGTCATACCAAAAAAAGGGGGGGGTCCAAAGTGAACTCAAAAAGGAAAACAAAATGAACCCCAAACCCCACAATGGCCCATTCTCCAGTTAAGAATTTGCAAAAGGAAAAATCAGAGGGAAGAGGCTAGGATCCCTCAGTCTACCCCACCTAATGTATAAAAAGGAGGCTTTGCCCCCATCCCCACCCCATGAGAAGCATGAGAAACGCGGAGCTGAACAGAGAGCTTGAAGCGGGCTCCAGTTGGGCCTGGTGGACAGAGTGCCTGCCTGCCGGTCCGCCCACTAGCCCAGGGGTGTTCTGGGCTCTCTGACTGGTGTGGCAATGTTTCTTAAACGCTGTGATCCCAGTGGACTGTGCTTTGCCGGCAACAGCATCTGTGCAGGAGGGCTGGACGATGGTCGGTATGGCTCAGAGGAGCTGGGTCCCCTCCGGAGCCCCCTGGTGGGGGCAGCGGAGGAGAGGGGAGCAGTAGTTACGTTGCATAGTGGTCAAAGCTGCCGAGGTACTCCAGGGCCGCACGGTAGCACAGCTGGTACTGGTCCTGTCAGGACAAAGGGGCTGGTCAGTGTAGGCAGTGCCAACAGACATCCCAACCAAATTGCTGAGGGGGCACTCATGCTGCAGCCCGTGGCCCAGGGAATCAGCTTCTGCTGACTAAGAGCAGGTGCTGCACCCTGAGAACTGCTCCAGGCACTATCCACGGGCCTGAAAGCCTCTGAAAGAGCCTCTGAAAGCTGTTCTCTCTCCCTTCCCTCTCCCAGGTCCTTCCATCTACTTGTCTTCCCCGCCAACCCAACCATGCTCATCTGCTTCTATAGGTCTCCTAACCCAGAGACACACTACTAGTGCTCAGTTCAGAGCTACTGAAGGAAGGAACATATCTCACTCATTTCTCCGCTGTACCTTAAGCAGAACAAGCATTGTTATACATCTGTAGCATGAACCAACACTGTGCCCGTGTATGTCCAACTGCAGCCACAGCCTAGGGTTGCAGGGAGGGCTGTAAGGGAGACCTTGGCCCTGCACATTGGTCTACATACCTCTGTCTGCACCATTGCAGGACGCTGTGTACGCAGGGTCTTCACAGTCTGGAACATGTCAACCACGCCCTCATAGCGCATGCGTTCCAGGACGATGCTCAGAGTGATGAACACTCCCGTGCGGCCCACACCAGCACTACTCAGAGAAGAGCCGGGTCAGGAATCCTGCTCACCTCTGGCAGTGGTCTGCTAGGCTTTCAGGACAACCCCCAAGCCCTGGCCCTCATGGGGACAGCCCCACCTGCAGTGTACTGTGATGGGACCATCCTGCCCAAACTGCTCCTTGGTTTTGTGCACTTGTCCGATGAAGTCTATGAAGCCCTCTCCTGTCTTGGGAACACCTTGCTCTGGCCAGTCTGTGAACTGGAACTGCCGGATTGTCCTTGATTGTCCATCCTGGGAGAGGTGGGCAAGGTACAGGGTTCAAGTTTGTGTGTTAGGCTTCAGTCCCTCTGGGCCAGGCTAGGGGAGTACATGTGAAGTCATTACCCATGAGGCCACCCAGGGAGATAAGTGCATACCCCAAAACCTGCACCCTCTTCTCAGATTCCTGTAGTTTGACTTAAGGCACCAAGTGGGCAGCCCCTGCCCACATCTGCTCAGGCAGTGTGGTGCTTGAGTATGAACAGATACGGTCTCCAGCCAACACTCACCCGGGCATCTGTGACTTTGAACTCACGCAGGATGTACTGGGGCATGTTGTACTCAGCCATCGGGTCGACAACAAAGTACTGGTAGCGAGCAGAGCGCTCTGCTGGCCAGTACTGGTGGCACTTCTCCTGTGGACACAGGGCCCAGGCCCCATGATCAGGTGGGGAGGAAGGGGGAAGGGAGCATCAGGTTGCAGAGGATTCTGGGATAGGATGCCTCGGTTGGTGAAAAGGTTGGGTCTGAGGCTAATGCCGACGAAGGCTGGGGTATAAAAATCTCCTTGTTATGTGGACAGTAACAAAAGGGGTGTCTCTCCCAAGGGTGGCTGGGGTCCTCCCAGGTGTGAGAAGGACCTTAGGGGAAGGGGTGGGCTCACCCTGCCCATCTCCCGAAGTTTGGTCAGCATGACGATGATGGTGGAATTGTGCTCCCATAGCATGCGCCAGAAGTCCTCGGTGCTCTCTGCCAGAGGCCCCTGTGTAGCTATGTAGGCTTTCTGCTGTCTGGGTGGACATAACACTGGACATGCTGGAGGTGCTGCTGCCCCCCGTCTCCCCTGAAATTGCCTGGACCCTTGGGGCCCTGCACAGAGTACCCCTCCTCCAGGAAGCCCTCCCTGCTCTACTCAGCCCACTCTGGTCTTCTGGGTTGGCCCTACCATGTTTCCTCTCACCCCCACCAGCCAGGTGCAGGCCTACACGCTGTTGTACATGGTGGGGCAGGGACAAGCCTGCTGACCTATAGCCATCCAGGAAGCTGGCATTGATATAGTCAGAGCCTTCCACGCCACGGATGGGCTGCAGACACACCCGGGTCAGTTCATAGGGCATGATGTTCACCAGGCGGTTCTTGAACTTGTTGCAGGGCAGGTTGGCACTGATGAAGCGAGAAGTGTGGGCCTTGGAGCTGGCCAGCAACTATTGACAGGAAGGGTTTGGTCAGGTCTGGCTTCTTTGGGGAGCCATGGGGGTCCCCCGTGACCCAGTCCAGGCCAACTGGAACCCTACCTTGAATTCGAGCTCCATGGCAGTCACACTCTCCCCTGGAGGCACTTGGCCCAGCTTCTGGATATGGGCGTAGAGGTTGCGGGCAGGCACCTCTGTGTGTCCACATGTGGCAGCCTCCAACAGCGCCTCATGGATGAACACATACTGGTCCTCTGTCTGCACCATATAGTTTCTTTGCGATCTCATGCATGTCACGTGGCCATAGATGTCAACCGTCTTTTCATGCTTCATTCGTTCCAGCATGGCATCGATAACGATGAAGCAGCCCGTACGGCCCACACCAGCGCTGCAGGACATGGGCTCAGCTTGGGATGGAGGTCCCCACCTCCCACCCCACTCCCTTTGGTAGCACTGTACCCTCTCACCTGCAGTGTACCACCATGGGCCCTGCATCTAGAGGGTTGCAGGCTTTGACCCGTCTCAGGAAGGCCAGGATGGGAGTTGGGTACTCAGGAACCCCATGGTCTGGCCAGGCCATGAACTGGAACTGACGTAGCTCACGCTTCTCACTAGAGCCGCTCTGGGGAGTAAAGTCAGGAGAGATGAGGTGACCAGGAGTCTGCCTGCCACACACCCAGGGCCAGACTTAGACACTCTTAGACAGACTCAGAAACCATATAAGGCAACCTGGAGAAGTTGAGGAAGTTCTCAAATCATCACCCCCTGCAGCCCTTGACCCTCTAATACCTATGCTGGTTCCCCAACTCCAATTCACCCAGGCCTCTGTCCTTATGGGGACAAGCACCAGGGCAGAGCTGTACCTTGTGGAGTGCAAAGGTGCGTACGGTATATGTGGCCAGTTCCACAGTGTCCAGCAGGGTCACCTGAATGAGGCCGTAAGTCTCAGTGCCACGAGCTGGCCAGTACTGATCACACTTTACCTGCAGGGGGAAATACAAAATGGGGAGCAGGGCACAGGTGATATGTTGGAGATTGCTCAAAGGCCCAGGCAGGCAGAAACAGAGTGGAAGGCCCAGCCTGTCTGGCTAAAAGGCCTCAAACTCTCAAATCCATTGTCCTGCTGGGCACAGTGGCACATGCCTGTAATCCCAGTGACACAGGAGGCTGAGGCAGGAGGACTGCAAGTTTGAGAACAGTCTTAGCAACTTGGTGAGATCTTGTCTCAAAATTTAAAAAAATAAATACAAATAAAAATAAAAAGGGTTAAGGATGGAGCTCAGTGGTAAAGTGCCCCTGGGTTCAATCCCGAGTACACACACACACATCATTTTCCCTCTCCCTTATCAAGCCTCATCATATTATGTCACCACCCCTGCCCTCACTGGTAGAATGAGGGCCATAATTGAAAATTATTTATTCAAGACCAGATCGCACCAGGCACATTTTCTGCCAAATTTACCCATAACGTTTATGCCCCATTTTCAAGCTCTGTAAATTTTATGTTCCAGTCAATGGTTTGCTTTGCAAAAGCAGATAACAGCAGTTCTTTCCACTAATTAAGTGAGGAGATGTGTTAATGCCCCAGGAACACTCCAGCATCTGGGGAACATGTGAACACCCTGGGAACAAGCCAGCAACTGGGGAACATATTAGCATTCCAGAAAATGACAGCATTTGGTGAAACACATTAACATCCTAGGAACCTACTAGCATCTGGGGAACATGGTATGCATCCCAGGGACACCCCAGTACCTAGGGATCATGATAGTGCTCCAGGAAAGCAATAGTGCCTGGGGAATACCTTGAGGAACGTATACCCACAGGGACAGAATAAAGTGTCCGATGGCACCTGGTGGCTGAGTTATTTCCTGCCCACCTCCTAGCAGGGCCCTTCAGTCTCACCCGAGACTTCTCTTCCAGTCGCGTCATCATGACCACGGTGGCTGTGCGCTGTTCCCACACCATCCGCCAGAAATCACCCATGGTCTCAGGCAGTGGGCCCTGTGTGGCAATGTAGGCATTCTGCTTGCGATAGCCATCGATGTAATTGGCATTGATGTAGTCACTCCCTGGGACACCTACAGATGGAAAGAGACATGGCAGAGCATTAACCCAGGGTCCCTAGCCCAGCCCATCATGCCTCAGTGTACTCAAGACTCAGGGATGTCCTCTGTAGCTTGAGTCAGCCCAGATAGCAAGGGGGAGGTGAACAAGGGCTGGGAGGGGGCTCTGCCCTTGGCTCACCATCAATGGAGGTAAGGATGACTCGAGAGTGGTCGTAGGCAATGACGTTTGCGTAGCGGTTTTTGGGTTTGTTCACCTCCAGGTTGGAATTCTCCCATGTGAACTGCTGTCCAGGGTCAATGGACTGCCAGGAACAGAAAAAGCAGGTGGGGTGAAGGGTGAGCCAAGGGATATCTACGCCCTCTGGGAGACCCTGCCTTCCAAGCTGTGCTCACATCCTGTCTTCACTTTGAAAGCTGCTCTGGCCCTCTACCAGTGGTGCTGGTGAAGCTGAGCACCACCCCCAGCCACAGAGCCACAGAGCTGCCAAATCTTCTAATCAGGAAAGTGATGCACTGAAGAGTCCTTTGACCATGGCACCAGATCTCTTTGTTTGGCAGAGTGCTCTGGGGTGGCCAGGGGAGAGGGCCGTGCATCCTATGAATGAAACAGGCACAGACAGATGGAAGCAATAGCAGCACCCTTGGCCAGAATGAAAACTGCTGAAGGCTCTAGACTCTGCGCACCACCTTGCCTGGCTCTCTTCTACCTCTCCGGCTATTTCTTCTCCATCTGCTCCCCTGCGCTTGCCCATCCTGCAGGTGAGACACAGCTTCTTCCAGTGATTCTCCCAGGCCCTCCCCTCACTCTACACCTTTCCTGAGTGACCTCCACGGCTGGCAGGACTCTTGCACTTGTATGCTGGAGCTGTCCAAGACCCCAGCTGCAGCTGAGGAGCTCTTTTCTGAGTACCTGGCAGCCTC
>PVHX01030295.1:0-16008 GCA_004024805.1 Geosciurus inauris | reverse complement strand
AAAAAAAAAAAAAAAAAAAGTAAAGTCTCAGCTGGGTGCAGTGGCGCATGCCTGTAATCCTAGTGTCTTGGAAAGCTGAGCTAGGAGGATTGCAAGTTCAAAGCCAGCCACAGCAACTTAGTGAGCCAGCCTAAGGAACTCAGTGAGACTCTGTCTCTAAATAAAATATAAAAAGGGCTGGGTATGTGGCTCAGGGATTAAGTGCCCCTGGGTTCAGTCCCTGGTACCAAAAATGAAAAATAAAAGTAAAGTCTTCATAAATTGTCCTAAAGCCATGAAGCAAATGGAGAAACTGTATTCAAGAAAGTTTATTAAATCTTGGTAAGAACAGTGAAATTCTGTAGCATCTGAGCCATATCCAGCTCCTCTCCTATGCCCAGCCCCTGACAGAAGTTCTACTCTGGGTGGATATAGCCAAGATGGAGCTCCCTCTCATCCCCAGTCCAAGATGACAGTTTCCCCCTGGGAAGACCAAGCCACCACCATTCTCATCTACTACAGCCTGGTATTGTAGAAGCTCTCTTCCGGGAAAGTGCAGTCAAGCAGACCAGGACTCCTTTTCTCTACATAGTCCCCCATTTATAGGGCAGAAACTCTACCCTAAGCAGGCCAAGAATACTGAGCTTTCATTGGTCTTGCCCCACCTCATTCATGGGGTGAGGGTTCTATACCAAAACAGGCAAACTGGAAATTTCAGTGGCTGGCAGTTAAGAGAAGGCTGGTATCTCTATGATAGCAATAAATGAAAGGTAAACTGGACATAAGTCTTACAGAGTGAGGTAGAGAAAGAGATAGTTAAGAGGAGCATTTCTAAGGTCAAAGCAAGCCTCAAGGACTGGACTTAAAGATAACTCCTACAGGGCTGGGATTGTGGCTCAGTGGTAGAGCGCTTGCCTCACAAGCGTGAGGTACTGGGTTCGATCCTCAGCACCACATAAAAATAAATAAAGATATTGTATCCATCTACAAATAAAAAATTTTTTTAAAAAAAGCTAACTCCTACAGCCAAGCACAGTGGTGCACACTATAATCCCAGCACTTTGGGAGGCTGAGACTGGAGAATCGTGAGTTCAAAGCCAGCCTCAGGAACAGTGAGGTGCTAAGCAACTCAGTGAGACCCTGTCTCTACATAAAACACAAAACAGGGATGGGGATGTGGCTCAGTGGTCAAGAAACCCTGAGTTCAATCCCTAGTACAAAAAAAAAAAAGATTATTCCTACAAAGGGGTATGACTGAAATTATATCAGACTAGCTTCAAGATAACACAAAAAGGACAGGCCAATCAGAAAACAAGGGAGACTAACAACTGGTTGGAATTCCAATACAAGAAGATTAGTCAGAAATGTAACAGAAGATTAGGGAAAGAGTCAAAGGGGCCAGTTATAACCACTGTCATTCCTGGGTGGGGACAGAGTTCAGAGTAACTGTAGATGCCAAAAGCTATGCCCTCTAGGGAGTAACATCAAAGATTACACACTACAGAGAGAAACTGTACTGATCTAGTCCAACCAAGTCACAAGATAAATAAATAAGCAAAGAACAAAAACAACATGCCCCATAGGCAGGAGAGAGGGAGGAAAATCAATATCCCGAGTTGCAACAATATACAACCTAAAAAAAAAGACAAAACATTCAATGAAACACTATAGAGTGATCCACACACAGGAAAAACAGTAGGCAACAGTAACTGCCTTTGAAAAGACCCAGATATTAACCTTAGCAGACAAAGACTTGAAAGTAGCTATCATAAATACATTCAGAGAACTAAAGGAAACCCTGCTCAAAGAATTAAAGGAAGACATGATGACAATGTGTCTAGCAGACTATCAGTAAAGAAAAACTATGATGGGCTGGGGCTGTAGCTCAGTGGTAGAGCACTTGCCTAGCATATGTGAGGCACTGGGTTCAAATCTCAGCACCACATATAAATAAATAAAGTCCATTGACAACTAAAAAAATATTAAAAAAAAGAAAAACTATGCAAAACACAAAGAACCGAATGAGAATTCTGGAGTTGTCAAACACCATAACCAAAATGAAAAATTCACTGTAGGAGCTCAGTAAAAGATTTGAGTGGCAGAAGAATTCACAAACCTAAAGATAGATCAATAGAGATCAATGTGAAGAACAGAGGAAAAATAATGAAGAAAAATAAACAAAGCCTTAAAGAAATATGGAACAGCATTAAATGCATCTATATATATACATATAATAGGAATCCCAAGAGAAAGGAGCAGAGAAATGCTCAAAGAAGTAACTGCTGAAAACTTCCCAAATTTGATGAAAAACACTAACTTCTCTACATAGCAAACAAGCTAAATGAACTCCAAATAGGATAAATAGGTCCACATTCAGACACATCATAGTCAAATTTTTGAAAGACAGTGATAAAATCTTGAAAGAAACAAGAGAAAAATGTCATGTACATGGGGAAATCCAGTAAGATTAACATCTGATTTTTCATCAGTACAATGATGGCCATGGAAGACATATTCAAAGAAACAGGGGGAAAGAGTTAAGCAAGAATCTTTTTTTTTTTTTTTTTTGGTACTGGGGATTGAACTCAGGGGTACTCGACCACTGAGCCACATCCCCAGCCCTATTTTGTGTTTTATGTAGAGACAGGGTCTCACTGAGTTGCTTAACGCCTCGCCATTGCTGAGGCTGGCTTTGAATTCATGATTCTCCTGTCTCGGCCTCCCTAAGTGCTGGGATTACAGCCTTGAGCCACCGCGCCAGGCAAGCAAGAATCTTATACCCACCAAAACTATCTTTCAAAAATGAAGGTTGAGGGCTGGGATTGTAGCTCAGTGGTAGAGCGCTTGCCTCGCATGCGTGAGGCCCTGAGTTCGATCCTCAGCACCACATACAAAGTAATAAAATAAAGACATTGTGTCCATCTACAACTAAAAAAAAATATTTAAAAAAATGAAGGTTGAGCCGGGTAATAATCTTCTGTGCGCCACCGTGCACACCTGTAATCCCAGCAGCTTAGGAGGTTGAGGCAGGGGGATCTCAAGTTCAAAGCCAGCCTCAGCAATGGCGAGGCACTAAGCAACTCAGAGACCCTGTCTCTACATAAAATACAAAATAAGGCTGGGGATGTGGCTCAGTGGTCAAGTGCCTCAGAGTTCAATCCCTGGTACCCTACCCCCCAAAAAATTAAGGTTGAAAAATGTGAAGATCAAACAAAGACATTTCCAGATAGACAAAGGCCGAGATAACTTTATGATAGTAGAACAATATTACAAAAATACTAAAGTTCTTTAGGATGGAAGAAAGTGAGAGTAGACTAATTTTAATGCACATGATAAAACAAAAAATTCTAATAAAGGTAGTTATATAGGCAATTATAAAATGCAGTGTGATCATAAATTTCTTTTCCTTTCTTAACTGATTTAAAAATCATATGTAGAAAAGGATGTATATAATTTATATTTTGGAGTTTATAACAGATATAAGCTATTGGACAATAAGAACAAAAAGCATAGCACACAGGTGGGAATAAAATTGCTTTGGAGTAAGGAAATGACACCGAATGATAATTCAAATCCACAAGAACAAATGAAAAGAACGAAAAATGGTAAATAAAAAGTAAATATCACACATATACTCTTACCCTTCTTCTATCTCCCTCTCCCAATTCTTTCCTTTTCTTAGTTTCTTTAAAAGACATAATTATAACAAAATTATTCATAAACTTAACAACTAAACAATTATAAGCCTCTGTAAAGTAGGTAGGTAAATTGAAGGTGAAAGAATCAAATCTATTTGTATAGAATTATTATATCTTCAACTGTTTCCAAAACAAATGTTTCTACTGAAATTTTGTTTACATTATTCCTTTAGCAAACCTAGTCTTCCCAAACAGCACAAGAATAAACTTTGCCCCAGTCCTGCTCAAACCCTAAATAATGAGGTGTGAAAAATAGGATTTTGACAGCCATAAGATATGTGCTATGACAAGTTCTTGTTCAAGGAGGCAGAGCAGTAACAGCAGAGACCCTGCAGTTAGGAGAGGAGGTGATCCCTGGAGCCAATTTGTAGCCATAGTTAGAGAAAAATGAGAAGAAAGAGAAGAAATGCATGAACTCTGAAACCAGCTGAGAGTTTAATAAACAGGACTGAGAAGACAGCAGGAATCTAGAGACTTGGGAAGGTAAAAATACTTCCTTTGAGAAAATCTTTCAGAAACTGTATAAAAGTTTAAGAAATCTGACAGAAAGAAATTGGGACTAATGACTACATTTTAAAAAGCAATTCATAAACTTCCAAATGAAAGCACAGGCTTTTGAGTGCAAGTACTTTTGTTCTTACAAAGAGGAAGAATAGGCCCAAACATCTTCAAACGGATGGACCACATTCAGACTTTTGTTGGTGGAGAGACCAGAAACTTAAAAGAAAAACAATGATTAACATAATACATGTTCAATAGTGACCGAGGATCAGCTATTTCTAATTGTTACATTTTAAATGAAAACATCTCAAGAATCCAGCTCATTAAAACAAATTTAACAAAAGCAGCTTAGTTTTCTACATAAAGAGGCATTAGAACCAGTGTTCTAGCCACATTAATATGTAAACTCTTATTCTAAACACTCTCCAAATATTTCTAAAAGGATGATTCTGATATAGTAAGTGAGGTCAGAGGTCAGAGTAAAAGCCACTGATCTCTGACACTGTGGGGGTAGGAAGTGGAGGAATCCATCCTGTAAAGTTTTGAGTTCCTAACCTAGCAATTGTAATTTTCCAGAACTACTACTATCTATAAATATCACCACCATGAACAGACCATCCTATATTATCACTAAACAAAAGCTTAATTATATAGTCTTAAATGTTATGCTTTTTAGTGTCTGCTTAATACACCATCTATTAAACATACATACTTAACCATTCTCCTATTGCTTTACTTTCAGTTTGATTTAAAATTTTCCTTCTAAGTACTGCTAAGATGAATATCTTTGCATATGGCATCTTTGTATTGTGGTCTTTCCCTAAAGATAGCTTCCCAGGAGTGAAATTACTAGAACAAGTATAAGGTTCTTTTTTTTTTTTTTTTTTAAATATTTTTTTAGTTGTTGATGGACACAATGTCTTTATTTTATTGCTTTGTATGTGGTGCTGAGGATCGAACCCAGGGCCTCACACATGCGAGGCAAGCGCTCTACCGCTGAGCTACAATCCCAGCCCAAGTATAAGGTTCTTGATGTGTGTGGCTAAGTTGTCATAAAAGATGAAGCAATTTATTTACACTCCCACCAGCAGAGTATGAGGGCATGCCAATTTCATCACCCTCTAAACAGAACTGAGCAGTGTTTTGCTTTTCACATTTGTTAGATTAGGTGAACAAGAAAGACTCAATTAGCATTGCAATCAGATGACAGTCTCATCCCAACTCAAAGGATTCAGGGGACCAAGAATTAAATCCCAATACCTCTCCAGCCTAGATGTACTTATCTATCTAAACCCTAGTTTTCTCTTCCTTAGAATGGGGACAATAATAGTGGCAACCTTATCAGGCAGTAGGCTTAAATATGACCATTTCTGTGAAGGGTTTTGCACATAGTGGGCATCAATAGTAGCCATGTACAACAGTTCTAGACCAGATCAGGAGTTGTGAACTTGGGGTCTGTTACTTTGAATGAGGAAAATTTCATATTTGTCATCATTTGCTTTCAACTGAATTGTAAGACTTCCTTCAATCAGGAATGTATGTATACTCTAGTAGTATTAGCAAAACATGGAATGATGTCACTAATAGAAATCACAGAATTTTTTATTTCCCATTATAGTTCCTGCACATACTTATTAACTTTTGTGCTCATTACTATTCCAAAATTATGACACATTTTAGGCTTGATATTTGATATTATTTGACATGAGTAAAGCAGCATATTACTATATAAGATTTTAAAAATAGTTTGATAACTACATTTCAACATAATTAGTCTTCCTGTAATCCTTTGTATTTAAGCATATTCAAACATATTCTCAAAAATGATGCACAGGCGGGGCTGGGATTATGGCGCAGTGGTAGCGTGCTCGCCTAGCACGCATAAGGCACTGGGTTCGATCCTCAGCACCACATAAAAATAAAATAAAGATATTCTGTCACCTACAACTAAAAAAAAAACATTTAAAAAAAAATGATGCACAGGCTCCTCCAGGATGAAAATGGGATCCCATGTCCCCAAAAGGCTAAGCACTGCCACTCAGGACTCTTTGCAGAGGCATCACATAGAACAACCTAGCTGTGGCCAGAAAATGTCAATGTTCCTTCATGGGATACACATATGAAGCTTTCTGGTAATATAGCATATTTCTCATCCACAAATAGCTGCCTGGATTATCCAGGACAGCTCGGGAAAGCAGAGTGTATTGGAACTTCCTCTCAGTTGTCCATTGGGTTCTATCATGGTCACTAACCAAGGAGGCCAGGATAGAAACACAAACCAAGAGGCCTAGTTACAGCATCACTTATTTTTATTTATGGCTAGTTGCTGGTGGCATAGCTGTTTAATAGCAGCACAGGGTTTATAAATTAATTCTTTGGAGCAAATGCGATATGTTAGAGTTTATTCCAGATGAACTTCATAATGAGACTTTCAGGTTGACCTTTCAGAGAACATTTTTTCTACTGATACAAACATTTAATCAGTCAACACATGGCCTCATCAGAAGAGGGGGGAAAACATTAAAGGCAGATGGACAGTGGTTTAATATCAGCCAAGATGAACTAAGTTCTGAGCAGTTGCAGAAGAATACACATCTTGACTTCTGGCAGGATGTGGTTCTTTGGATCTTGTAATGCAAATAGGTCACAAATCCTTAATGAAGACCAAAATTGAAAAAGCCCAGAAGACTGTTTCTAAGAAAATTTAGCAAGCTAAGGAACAAATATGGGCAATACTTTTCTCAAAAATTATTTAATGTGACAATGTATGACAAAGTCACTTCATTAAGGAAAAATCCAGGTTGACATCATTCCAAAAAGAATGATTACAAGGCATAAGCTTCATAAATATATCTTTATCTAGCCAGTTATGGGAAAACTTTAAAATTCAGTACATATGCATGTCCAAAAAAATGCAGGTTGGTTTTTGCTTCTTAAAGATCAATGCAAAGAGCATTCCACAGTGTTACCTTTCTATATTTATCTGGTTATAGTAGGAATAAATATACAGAAGCTGTATAATGATTTCAACAGGATAATCAGGCTACTATGCCACTTCAAAGTAAATGAAGATATCCCTGCTGGAAACTGGCCAGGTAGTGCTAACTGACCTATTGCAATAGTTGATCCACTTTGTTCAAATAACTGAATGCCTATCATAAAGTGACAATTATTTCAAAGCTGGCACAAATCTCAGAAATCACCCTATTGTCTCATTTTATAGAGGAGGAATCTGAGACCCAGGAAGGTTAACCAACTGGCTCACAGATGACTGCAGAGCTAGATAAATCTCAGGCCTTTCCTCTCCTTTTCTAGGATTCTTGTCACTTCAACTTAATTATGAAATACCCTTAAGTAAATTAAGTTACACAAAACTTCCAACACAAATAGACTGGGGGAATGGTGAATTTTATGATATGTGAGTTATATCTCAATTTAAAGAAAATAAATGGGTGACCTGGATTCCAAAGACTTGTTCAGTTGGTATGCAGAATTTAATATCAATAATGTGGCTCTGACATTGGTCCTGTGACATCTGACATTACCCCTATGATATTCAAGAGGTACAGAGCAAAGTTTTATATTTCACACCTCCATAGTACTTCAATTTAAGAGAACAAACAGAAGCAAACCCACAGCCATGTAGGAAAAGACAAAAAGACTATAACAGAGAATTTAAGATGAGGTAGAAATGATAGAAAACAGCCATATGAGCCAAATAAATACTCAAAGAGCAGAGATTTTTTACATGATTCATGTTCTGTGGGTAAAATAAAATTCTCCCTTCCATCTACTATAGGATGAAGCCTTCTTGTTTGAAATGGAGTCTTTACTAATGAAAGTGGTAGAAAACTTGATTTTGAACTCAGAAAACCCAAAAGACATGGAAAGAAATTTAAGAAATGTAATTGTCCTTTTATCAAACTGTCCCTAAACACTCTATATGTTTAATAATTTTAGAGCCCAAGTCATAGAAAACTCTAGACTTGTGGAAAGCAAGAGAGAAAGACTAGAAGAAATTCTGTTACCCTTGAACTCATGGTCTAACCGTGTTCAAAATCCAGGAGGAAGACTTCCAGTATTGAACACAATGCCTCCAGTATTGCCAATGTCTGTTTCTCAAAGAATTTCCAATTTATTGGGATTATAAAGATAACCATTTTAATGGGAACAAGTTTCTCTTAAATCTCATTGATTTTCCAGAAAAAGAAAATCACCTAGTCCAGCGGTCAGGAACCAGATTAGTTTTTTAATAACATGGTTTTTAATAAAGTACTTTTAAATAACATGATCCAACTTGGAAATTTAACATTGCTTTTTTTTAAACAAAAAACCTATGAACTCTGGCTTTAGAACATGACAAATGAAAATGAGATCTAGTATACTTCTAACAATTCCAATTGTAAATATTGGGTAGAACATCTCATTTTGTCTCAACAAGTCTCCTGGGGACAGGGACTGTTCATGTTCCCATGGTTCCTCTCTGGCAAAGCTAGGCAGTTTTCAGGTAATTACCAACTGACTCAATGGGAAAATATTATTCCTGTGCCCATCAGCCTTGAAGATCTATTTTTTAATCTTGGAGTATATATGATTTATATATTTCCCATATGAAATTATCATATGTGACAAATACTTGGATATGCTACTGAGACCCCCCTTCGAGGAAGGATATATTGCCCTAGCTACTGGAAGCTCTTTAACCACCAGTCCTTACTGGCGGCCCCTTCTGGAACTGCCTTAGTTGCAGAAAGCACTTTATCCAGGGTTACAATCCTTCTGATGATGGATAGATGCAGGGGTATAAAAACCTGGCCATCTCATCCTCACTCAGGACAGCTCAGTCAACTTCCCTTGGGGTTTGCCAAGGCTGCCATTGGTCCTGCATCACAGCTCCATTTCTCCCTCTGCCCAGTGCTATTTCATTCCTCCTCTTGCCCAGTGTCAATCCCAAACGCACTCCTTAATAAACCTCCTGGACCTTAAACTTGATCTCAGACTGCTTCCAGGGGAAATCAATCTGTGAAATATGCCATAAGTTTAAAACTATGGTTATTCTTGCAAAGGAAAATTAAAACAAAGGAAGTTACAGAATACCTATGGACTATGTACACTAGTGGCAAACCATAAGAAGTTCCAAGGTCTAACCAATAAAGCACGGTTGGCTGCATTTTCATTCTTTTGCTTTCATAAAGGTGCAACCTTAATCTATCATAATATAAACAAGTTTTCTGAATTGTTGAAATGCAAGAGTGGCTACCTTTGTTATCTCTGAAGCAACAGAGAATAGCATAAAAATTAAAATGGGTGAAAATACAGGAAAAGCAAAAAGTCATTTTTATAAAGGTCTGACTGAAAACTGAATTGTATTTCAACTCAAATACTGAATTATGAACTAAAATTTGATAAGCATTCACAAGATTTCTGAACACTTTTCAATCCTGAAAAGGAAATTTAAAAAACGGTTCCATTGGGCTAGAGCTGTGGCTCAGTGGTAGAGTGCTTGCTCCACATGCGTGAGTCACTGGGTTCAATCCTCAGCACCACATAAAAATAAATAAATAAAATAAAGATATCGCATCCATCCACAACTGAAAAAACATTAAAAAAAAAAAAACAGTTCCAGCTGGGTGCGGTGGCTCAAGCCTGTAATCCCAGCACTTAGGGAGGCTGAGACAGGAGAATCGCGAGTTCAAAGCCAGCCTCAGCAATGGCGAGGCGCTAAGCAACTCAGTGAGACCCTGTCTCTACATAAAATACAAAATAGGGATGAGGATGTGGCTCAGTGGTCGAGTGCCCCTGAGTTCAATCTCCGGTACCCACCCCCCAAAAAAAAAAAACGGTTCCATTTATAAGAGCATCCAAAAGAAAAAAATACCCAGGAGTAAGTTTAAGTCAAAGGAGATAAAAGACTTGTTTGCTGAAAATTACAAAACATTGTTGACAGAAATTATAGAAGATCTAAATAAATGGAAAGACAGTCCACATTCATGAATTAGAAGACTTAACATTGTTATCAATTAGCAATCTACAGATACAAGGCAATCCCTGTCAATGGTGTGGGTTTTTATTGTTGCTGTTGCAGAAATGGAAAAGCCAATTCTTAAATTCATATGGAATTGCAAGGAGCCAAAAATGTCCAAAATAAGGTTGAAAAAGAAAAAGTTGGAGGACTCAGACTCCCAATTTCAAAAACTACTTCAAAGCAACAGTAATCAAAACCATGTGGCACTTATATAAGGACAGACATATATATCAATGGAACAGGACTGAGAGTCCAGAAATAAACCCTTACATATAGGTTCAGTTGATTTCAGTAAGGGAGCCAGGACAATTTAATGGGGAAAAAGATAGTTCTCTCAGAAAAAAATGGTGCTGGGACAACTGGATTTCCACATGCAAAAGAATGAACTTGGACACCTTGACCTCACACCAGACACAAAAATGAACTCAAAATGGATCTGAGACCTAAATGTAGGAGCTAAAACTATAACACTTTTTTAAAAAAATCTAAGAGTATTATCTCCTGACCTTGAGTTGGGCTAAGAGTTCTTAGATACAACAAGAGCCTGATCCATAAAAATAACTGATAACTGAACTGAGTAACTGAAGCCTCTGATAAAGATCTTCCTTCCAGAATACATGAAGAACTCTTACAACTCTACACTGAGTATACAACCAATTAAAATGGGGAAAATATCTGAGTAGACATTTTGCCAAAGATGATTATGAATGGCTAATAAGAACATTAAAAGATGCTCAACATCACTAGTCACTAGGGAAATGCAAATTAAAACCACACTGAGCTATCACTTCATTCTCACTAGAATGGCCATCAAAAAGACAGACACTACCAAGTATTGATGAGGATGTGAAGAAACTGGACATCTCAGTGCTAGTGGAAATTTAGAATGGAATAGCCCCTTTGGAATCATTTTGGCAGTTTCTTAAAAAGTTAAACATGTATATACCATATGACCCAGCAATTCCATTCTTAAGTATCTACCCAAGAGGAATGAAATATATGTACATAAAGACTTGTTCTTAAATGTTCAGAGAAGCATTATTCATAGTAGCCCAAAAGTGGAAACAACCCAAAAGTCTATCACTGAGGAGAGGACCAATAAAATGTGGACTATCCATACAGTAGAATGTCAGTTAGCAATAAAAAGGATAAAACTACTGATACATACTATATCATAGACAAACTTCCAAAACATGCTAAGTGAAAGAAACCAGATGCAAAAGACCTCATACTGTATGGTTCCATTCACATGAAAAGCCCTGAAAAGACAAATCTATAAGATATAAAGCAGATTAGTAGTTGCTTGGGTTTAGGGGTAGGAACAGGGATGGTCTGCAAAAAGGAATTTGGGGAAGTGATAGAAATGGTCCAAAACTGGATTATGGTAATGGTTGTGTAACTACATACTTTATTAAAAGTCACTGAATTAGGGCTGGGGCTGTAGCTCAGTGGCAGAGCATTTGCCTAGCACTTGTGAGGCACTGGGTTCAATTCTTAGCACCACATTAAAAATAAATAAAGGCATATTTGTCCATCTACAATTACAAAAAAATTTTAAATAAAAATAAAAAAGTCAGGGGCTGGGACTGTAGCTCAGCGGTAGAGCGCTTGCCTTGCATGCGTGAGGCCCTGGGTTCGACCCTCAGCACCACATACAAAGCAGTAAAATAAAGACATTGTGTCCATCTACAACTAAAAAAAATTTAAAAAAATAAAAATAAAAAAGTCATTGAATTATATGTGCTTAAAGCAGGTGGATTTGTAGGTATGCAATTTATACCTAAGTAAAGCAGTTTTGTTTTGTTTTGGTACTGGGAATTGAACACAGGGGCACTCGACCACTGAGCCACATCCCCAGCCCTATTTTATATTTTATGTAGAGACAGGGTCTCACTGAGTTATCTAGCACCTAGTTTTTGCTGCCTCTGTGATTACAGGCAGGCACCACCACACCTGACAATACAGCAATTTTAAAAAACAGAACCTGGTACACAAGAACATGGGCATCATTTGAAAAAGAGGTGAGCACAAAAGGTGATATCATGTTTCCAAAGAGCAAAGACAAGCTGAATGGCTGTGGGTGGGCCAGCCTGAAGTCCTGAGATCAGCTTCCTAGCCTTTCCATCTCTGCCAAGAAACTACTTCTAGAAATGGAAATGACTCTGCTCATCCCTCTGCCGAATAAAGGTGAATTCAATGTGGCATCAGGCACAATTCTGGAACCAGCAAATAACTCCCTGAAGACAGATCTCAAAGCACCTTGGTTTTCATATATTCACAAATTACTTCAAACATCTGGCTACATGTTCAGGATGTGGCATTTAAGTTGTAGCCCTGACTGACAGAACTTTAAAGTTCACTCTGGCTACAGTATATCTATGTGTGTGTTACCAAAATCTTTCCAAAATGCTCACCAACAATTCTATTAGATTGTCTCCAGAAATGTCTGGGGTCATAAAACCCAGGCCCCCCCAATTCCAGTGTTACCCCAATCCACATGCAAGGGACAACTAAGCAAACTCTCCTTAAAAGTCACTCAATTTACTTTGACATTCTGTTTTAATGTTTAATCACCATTAACTGCAAGCTGTTCATTCTGCTGATCCAAACCATTTTTCTGTTTGCCCTATTTCCACTCCATCTGGAGCGGAAAAAATAACTATCTCCTTACTTTCAGAAAGAGGATAACATTTAAGGATAACCATTAATGGTATCTCCCAAGGTTTACATCCCTTCAGCATTTACTCGTTGGTGCAATTTTCTAGCCTTCAAGTTATCTCAGGTCCCTTTTAAAATTCAACTAAAGAATGATTACCAGAGCTCAGGAAGGGTGCGAGGAAGGGAGAAATGGAGCTTTGGAGAATGAGCAGAGAGTACAGGGAGATGCAGCAGGGTAGAAGGAATAACTTCCAATGTTCTGTAGCACAGTAGGTAATTATGGTTGACAACCATTAATTCAATATTTCAAAATAGGTAGTAGAGATGATTTTAAATGTTTCCAACACAAAGAAATAATGTCTGAGGTTATGGACATGTCAATTACCCTGATCTGTTCATTATACATTGTATACATGTATTGAAATGTCACACTATACCCCATACAAGTGTACAATTAGTATGTGTCAGTTTAAAATACTTTAAAAATTTTTTTAGTTATAGATGGACACAATACTTTTATTTATTTATTTTTATGTGGTGCTGAGGATTAAACCCAGTGCCTCACATATGCTAGGCAAGTGCTCTATCACTGAGCTACAACCCCATCCCCCAAATAAAAATATTTCTTTAAAAATAAAAATAAGCCACGCTGCAGTGGTGCACACCTGTAATCCCACTGGCTTGGGAGGCTGAGACAGGAGGATTGCAAGTTTAAAGCCAGCTCAGCAAAAGCATGGTGCTAAGCAACTCAGTGAGACTCTGTCTCTAAATAACATACAAAATAGGACTGGGGATGTAGCTCAGTGGTTGAGTGCCCCTGAGTTCAATCCCAGTGCAAAAATAAATAAAATAAAATAAAATTATTCTGAATGCTCTAACATTTCACACCTTCCAAGCATGATAACCAATACTGGGCACTGAATTTTTTTTTTGTACTGGAGATTGAATTCAGGGGCACTCAACCACCGAGCCACATCCCCAGCCCTATTTTGTGTTTTATGTGGAGACAGGGCCTCACTGAGTTGCTTAGTGCCTCGCCATTGCTGAGGCTGGCTTTGAACTCGCAATTCTCCTGTCTCAGCCTCCCTAAGTGCTGGGATTACAGGCTTGCACCACCGCGCTCGGCTTGGGCACTGAATTCTAATGTAAAGCAGAGATGTTAGTTGTCAAATCCTGTAGAATAAATTCATTCCTAACAAACAATCAAAACACCTAGGAGCTGAGAGTGGTGGCATGCACCTGTAATCCCAGCGGCTGGGGAGGCTAAGGCAGGAAGATCATGAGTTCAAAGCCAGCCTCAGCAAAAGCGAGGTGCTAAGCAACTAAGTGAGACCCTATCTGTAAATAAAATACAAAACAGGGCTGGGGGTGTTTCTCAGTAGTTGAGTGCCCCCGAGTTCAATCCCCAGTACCAAAAAAAGCAAAACAAAACAAAAACAAAAACCACCTAGGAAGAATGGTGCCAAGGTATGCTTAGATTTACTATGAATGTTAAAGGAATTCCTGGGTATTTAGGAGGAAGAATGTGTCCGAAGGAGAATACATAGTGGAGTTACAACTAAATGAACTACATAGTGTTGTAACACTAGAATTATAACACTACATAGCATTTATTATAGCACTAAGTCTCCTAGAAGACAAAAATATTTCAAAGTGCAGGCCAGGCACAGTGGTGGACACCTATAATCCCGGTGACTCAGGAGGCTGATGCAGGAGAATTGTGAGTTCAAAGCCAGCCTCAGCATCTTAGTGAGGCCCTAAAAACTCAATGAGACCCTGTCTCTAAATAAAAATACTAAAAAGGGCTGGGGATGTGGCTTAGTGGTTAAGCATCTCTGGATTCAATGCCAAGTACAAGAAAAAATCCTCAGTGATTAAGCACCTCTGGGTTCAATACTCAGTACAAAGAAAATAACCTATATATCTATATCTATCTATATCTAGATACACAGATTTTTTTTATAAGTGTAGACACACCCAACAGTGAGGAACAAAAAAGAGAACTCCTTGACTTCATATAGTTCTTTTTGTTTTAAGAAATAAGTGTTTCATAGGCATTTCTTGCATTAAATCCAAGTTACAACTTTTTGCTTGTGCAATAAATATGGAACCACAGATGTTGAATGCTGGAAGTCACCCACAAACAAAAGGATAGAGGTCAATATTTCTCATTTTACTGATATGACTCAGACAAGGGTGGAACAACTGCCTGATGTGACTTAGAAACAAGGATGCAATTCCAACTGTACCTCCTGGGCCTCGGGCCCAATCTCCTTTGATTGTTTCCCCATTTCTCCATGAAGGAGGTAATATGAAAAATCAACATCTGAAAAGAATAGGACAGACTCCCATAAATGGAAAAATATCTGTACATCAATGGGACAAAACAAAATGACACATTGTCCCATTTCTTTTCCAAGAGGAACTTGAAACTACCTTCTTGCCTTATTTTACAAACCAGCTTATCAATCCGCATTCTAGTGGTAATTGAACTACCTCACTTGCTTTGTTTCTAGAACTTCATCCTCTGGTGGGGAAGGAAGGTCAAAGTTTCCCCTTCAGATGGGGATCTTTGTTGGTGGAGTCCTGGGGAGCCCCTCTCCCACAGCTACTAGGGGCCTTCTGTTGAGGGGTGAAGTCATGCAAAGCTCCTACTCCCCTGCAGAGGGCAACCTGGGGAGAGCTTCATCTCCTGGGTCCTTTTCTTGGCTCCCTCTAGGAACTCCAGCTACAATAGGAAAAGTGCTGAGAGACCCTTCTCTTCCAGAAGCACTAGTGGGAAGGATGTTGAGGCCCAAAGGACAGTAGCCAAGTCCCTGTCTAGAGTCTAGGTCATGGTTTCTCAAATCGCAACACCACATATCTGGGGGAATGGGAAGCTTGGGGTACAATTTCTGAGGACATGATCTTATTCAAATATTTTTAGGATGGTCGTTTCATTATACTATCTAAACCAACATAGCAATAAGACTAGGTAATCACAGGACCTTATAAGTTGAATCAGGAAACTTCAGTACATAATAAAGGAACAGGAAGGGACAGAAGGAAGTGGAATTTCATCCTACTTCTTTTCAGTTTGTGGCAGAGGAATTCAGTCTTGATCCCCATATTAACTGGGGTACAAGTTCATGTTCCTCCATCATCAGG
>PVHX01030294.1:0-15000 GCA_004024805.1 Geosciurus inauris | reverse complement strand
ACCCCTGTTTTTATGATGACCATACTATGTATGATGGATATAACTTGAGATTTTTCTAATGGCACTTCATAAGCAGCTGCTCCAATTTTTATTACTGAAATGTCAGTCTCCAGTCCATAAGATCTTTTTTTAAAATATTTTTAGTTGTTGATGGACCTTTTATTTATTTATTTATTTATTTATTTATATGCAGTGCTGAAAATTGAACCCAGGGCCTCACACATGATAGCCAAGAGCTCTAACACTGAGCTACAACTCCAGCCCAATGAGACCGTTGAGGCCTAAGATGGTTTCTTATTTCTTATTTTATGGTTTCTTATTTCTCTTTGTAAATTGCAAATATAGCACATAATTTAGTACATAGTTGGCATTCAAGGGATGTATTTATGAATAAAAAATTACTTAGTGAATGAATGAAAAAAGTGTTTATCACTTAACCAGAATGGCATTTTTGAGGATTAAAAGGATATTCCACAAAGAATGGAACAAATCCTTAATCAAAACTTGGGAAGAATGTTCCCAGTTCACATATGTACTTGTTCATTCATTTATTAAACTGCAAATCTGTAGGGCTACTAGAATATAATTCAGTGGTAGAGCTGTTGCCTAGAAAGTACAAGGCCCTGGGGTTGATTCCTGCACTAAAATGATGCAAATCTTGAAAAAAATGAACCTACAATAAAAATGCATGATCCAAATCCTAGTTTTGCCACTTCCATTCTGATTTACATTGGAATATCCCTTAATAGCCACCAGTCTTAGTTTCCTATGTAGAAACTGGAGATACTGCTTCTCAATGTACCTACATTCAAGTTTGCTTGTTTTGAGAAGCAAAAGAAATTATGCACCTGAATGTGCTTCATTGACTTTCAGGTAGATTATACTGCCTAGAGATTGTAACACTTGAGGCTTAAATATGTCCAATGGTTCTACTCCCATTTTCCTGTCCTCTCCCATTCCTCATATCAACTGGCTATAACAAAGCCTCCCTCCCAGTCGACCTTCTGAAAACCATCTAAAAACTGAATACAAACAAAGGCAGATAACTAGGTCACCTACCAGTTCCAAACAACTTTTAGCTTGCTTAATTTCATCTAGGTCCTCAGCATGGCTGCCTTAACAATTCAATGTGATCAATTATAAGAGCTCTTAATAATAAATATTTTTAAAGTCATCTAGGAATCATCCTTTTTGGTCCAATCTGACTCCTCTGCCCATAGATGATTTCAGCAGAAGAAGGGGGCTGTGAGGAAGGTTTAGAAGGCAGGGAGAGAGATGGCATGGTGAAAGCAGAGTGGGAGGCTGTGCCAGGTATGGGAGACCGAATGATATGCTAGAGATGGGAAAAGAAAATGAAACAACATGGAGTAGGTAGACAAAGAGGAGGACAAATACCCTGAAAAAGAAAGGAGTCTGAGGTCTGTCAAACAGAGTTCAAAGAGGCCAGGACCAAGGAAAAGCTCTGGGTTCTGCCAATTTACAGGTCTGCAGGATAACAGGATGAAAACCATGGAGACAACTGCCTCTAAGGGCACCCCAATGCGTACCTACAATTAACTGTTGTTAGCTACTGAATTCTACACTAATTAATTCAGAAGTGCAGTGGAGAATAAAGTAAAAACAAGATATATGTGTGTGTGTAAATATATACATATGTGTATATATATGTGTGAGTGTATGTGTATGTATGTATATGTGTGTGTATATATATGTGTGTGTGTGTATAAAACTTTCCAGCAACTGGCATGCACCATGTAACCATGCACGTGACCAGAAACTTAAACGAAAGAGGGAAATTAACAATATCAAGCTGACACACTCATGTCACTTTCAGCTATCAATAGTAGGCAGTTATAATTCCAGATAGGAGACACACTGGTTTAAATTGCTCCCCTCCTCTCACTTTTACTCTTTTATAAACTGAGGAGTCCAGACATGATAGAAAAAGAAGTTTTAATAGGTGATCTCTAGAGTTGTGTGGGCTAGAGACGGGTCATGCTTTCCATCCCCATGGGAAAAAGCCAAATAGATTTTACCTCTCAACTTACTCCCCCATAGACTGGGATATAGTCCTTGCCACTTGTGATCTCTCAGGCTGCTCTTAAATGACTCAGCAGATCTTTAAATATATCTAGGCAAGGAGCTTCTCTGACACACAGCTTGCCATTAAAAAACGTTTTAATCTGATGGGGTGTTGTGAGGAGGTCAAGAAGGTCCTTTATTTAACATGAGGTTCCCAAGCAAATTCAGGACCACTGTGAAGTTCCCTGTCTCTTTGCTAAATGGCTTGTTTTTTTTCTGCTGTCTTCCTTTTGCCAGCTGTGTGGATCACAGGGAGGAGAAGGGGGATGGTTCCAGGCCACAGAAGAAGTCAAGGAAATTACTGTCCAGTGATCTGTGGGGGAAGGGGACCAAAGTGTGTAATGGAGTGACTGAGAGAAAAATAGAGGACCCAAACTCACCAAGAGCCCAAACTTTGCACTGGGTCTTTCTGTTCCCTGTGGAGGACCATGATCTCTGGCTGAGAAAAGATCTTCTCACTCTCACTCTCTTCCCAAACCAGCTTAGTTGTGCAATCTGAAGCCAGCATCAACTAGTAAAAGAACTTCAGCTGTATGGAAGGAAGTAACTTAATGACTTGCATTACCAAAGTAAATCAGGCTCCCTGTTATCTGCAATGACCTCACACTTACATTCTAGCCAAAGCATTTTGGAACGTGGGAGTTTTGTGAAAAGGAGGGCTGAGTAGTGGTGGCCTAGGAAAAAGCACATGTACTATAGCTGGAGTTGTTTCCCTGAACTCTACTTGCCTGGTCTAATTAATAATAATAATAATAATAATAATAATAATAATAATAATAATAATAATAATGGTGGTGGTAACAATGAGGACAGGTGCAACTTTTCAAGCCTATATTATGGGCTAGGTACTGGGCTAGATGTTTTACATTTATTATTTCACTTTTCTGCACAAAACCCCAATGAGGCAAAGATTAATATCTTCATTTTAGAAATAAGGGAAGAGACAGGTGAAGTGGCCCAGAATACACATCCAGCAAGAGTCAGAGCAAGGATTTAAACCAAAAGCTGTTAGATGCCAAAGCCTATGCCTGAATGTCAGTCCAAACATTTAGTTTAGCTTTCCCTGACCCTAGTTTCTTTCTCAAGGACCCTTCAGCTCTTTTGTTACTTATTAAAAATCCCTAACTACACAAGACATGCCTAAAGTCATCCAGATTGGCATTTTGAAGTCATTTATAAGTTTTTAAATTTTTAAGAAGTGACTATAGAAATCATTTGAGTCCAAACCTCTGCCGTACTCATGGTTCCCAAAAGGTCCAGTCTCTTTTTTAATGTATTCAATGAGAGTGAATTTACTACTTATGCCATCTTGCCAATAGACAGGGTGTGATGAATAAGAAGAAGGGAACTAATGTGTCAGCACTTACTAAAGTGTCATGCCCCTTATTTAAGATGCCCTATTTCATCCTCACAATAATTTTTTGAGGAGAGAATTCTACAGATGAGGAAGAACTTGAGAGGTTGTAGAGCCAGTAGATGGCTAAGCCAGAATTAAAAGGTAAGTTTGCTCTGATTATAGTGGCCCTTGTACTTTAGCCCCTCCAGCATTGCAAAAAGCTCTTGGAGTCAGGAAGTCTCTCAAGATTCCCCAGGTCCCTGATTTGACCGGGATGGCAAATTTAAATTTGTAAATGTAAGGTAACTTCAGTGAATAAGGCAGGTTAGTGGTGCTTGAGCAAACTGGAAAGCTCCTGCTCCATCTAGAGGAGCAGCTACTTTTCACCTCCAGCTGGTCATTGCCTGGCAAGAAGTAAGGTCCAGTATTACCAGATTTTCATTCCCAAAGGTGAAAATCTGAATTTGCATGTGAAATGTTAGCACGTAATTCAACACACACACAGAGGCACACTGCATAAGCTAAATAAAACTCATCTGGTCTGATTTGTCAAGTTTTATTTAGGGTGAAACCACTCAGATAAACTTTCCATTTACTAAACTATAATCTGTCCTCATTGATCTTCTGTTTTGTGGTACTACAGAAAAAATACCATTTTTTTCCAGGATAGTCTTTAGGATATATTTAGACACTAGTTATGTCCACTTCTCCCTGCCTCCCTTACCATATTTATCCCAGCATCTCACTTCCTCCATGCTTTACAAGATGCAATGCCCCATGAATATTAGAGTTAAACACAACATTGCAAATACTAGAATTTAGCAGAGTAAGGTAATCATCTCTTTTATTCTGAATCCCATATTTCTTTTAATGGAATTTTTGATCCATTAGTTGTTCTGGACAATCACTTAATAAAGACCATCTACTATGTAAAACACTCTAAACTCTATGTTTTGAAGATCTTGTACAGTGATATCCAAGAAACAACCTTTGTAGTAAAGAACAAGTATGTTAGAAGTCTGTGTCAGACATGCATACAAACAATTATAGTTCAAGGGACCAAGTACCATACAGATGAAGAAGGAATAAACAGACAAACTTAAAAGGTATTCATAAGCATCAATAGTTCATTGTACCTAATATCCATCAATTCATCTGATCTCCACTCAAATCTTATAAGCTAGAGATTTCTAGTCCTGGTTTACAAATGAGAAGACTGAAACCAATATTCTTTCAATCATATCATGTCATAGAGATCACTTCACCTTGGGTTAGGGAATGAGAAAATCCATCGTGAATTAAGCTTAGAAAACAGTGTTGAAATTGGGAGAGAATTCAAGGCTAAATGGATAATAGAAAAAATAACAAATTTGAGGAAAAAAAGAGTGAGGATGTTTTAAAGTGATGGTGACTAGATCCATTTGGCTAGACTTTAAGATTTTTGTACAGGAATTGTAGGAATTCAAGCTGGAAAAATAAGCCAGATCATGAAGAGACATGAATATCAGATTAAAAGAATTTGGACTTTAACCTATCAGCAAATGGAAAGGAGTTTTTTCCCCATTTTTGTGGTGCTGGGGCTCAAATCCAGGGTCTTGCACATGCTAGGTGAGTGCTCTACCACTGAGCTACACCCCCTGCACAAGGAGCTGAAATTTTAATCATGCATTACATAACTGCTCAGCAAGGCTTCCTCTGTGCCAAACACTGAAAATAGTGAAATAAATCAGACAGGGCTCCAAGCCTGTCTAATGGATGTTTAAAGCAGGATACTGACAGGACTGGAAGGAAACTTTGGGAAGGTCTGGTGGCATGAATATTATATGATTTAGAGAGCAGCAGAGAGAGCTGGGGAGAGGAGACATGAGGTCACTGCACTAATCCAGGTAGGAAGTGATAAGAATCTGAACTTCAGTACAGGGAATGACTGAGAACATTTTGGGAAACAACACATCCCTCCACCCCCTAATTCCCAAAGTCTCCAGCTTGTCTTTTCTCAGACACTGTGAGATCATCTTTGATGTGGAACTCTGAGCCTAAAAGGGTAAGATGTCCTCAGAGTAGAGTCCATCCCATGCAATTCCACATCTGACCTGGCATATTTTGAGTCATTCCAGCACCTCACCAAGGCCCAGTAAACGTCCAAATCAAACAACATGCCATCTGAAAATAAGATTATGGTCAAGATTTTTGGTCTATTATTAGGTAAGTAAAATATCTCAGTCTAACTTGTTTTTTTTTTTATTTAAAAGGCTGATCAAACAGATTTCAGATGAACAATTGGAAACTCCCACAGCCTACACACTTGCTAACCTTGGTTTTTAAACAAAGATAAAAGGGAAGGAGGGGTGGGCTGAGTAAACAGACATAAAACATGATTTGGAATCCTTTTTGCCACCACACATCAAACATGAAATATTTCCATCTTTACTCTCAACTTGCAGTTAAAATGATCTCCTCATCTAATTTGAGGTTAGAGGATAGTTCAGAGAAGTGTCCATTATGACAAGTTTGCAAAGATGCTTTTGGTCAGGCACTGGCAATTTTAAAAATAAATGTATAAGTTGTTACCATTTATATAAGCAGGGAGATTATATCTTCTTCAAAAGAAAACCTGGGTAGATGTAGACTTTCATAGTAGCCATACTTTTTCAGTAGGCTGCTTTCAATTCCACAGTAACAAAAATGTTATCTGACATCAGCATTCATGACTTCCTATGGAATCCTGTATACACAGCACATTTGGGACTTAAGTGATGACGGGAGCATCTTGCTGATAACTTGGAAGTGTTCCCTTCTTACTGTGAATCCCATATGCTTACCTTATTTACTGACATTTGTTTCCTTCTGCAAATCTCTGGAAGGAGATGCACTCTGTTAATATTTCCAAATCTTTGCACAATCTTCTTAATGGCAATAGTCAATTTTTAAAAGGTAAGTGGCAGACAGAGGAATGGAAGAAGACAAGGCATCCTGAGAAGGGATCCAAAGTGATGGAGTGAAAAGGGGTCTGGCTAGTTGGAGTCTTTAGCTCAAGCTCTTGTTCTGCTACTTATTCACCATGTGATCTTGGATAAGTATCTTTCTCTCTAAGCACCCTTCAGAGAAGTTGTTTATGTTAAGCAGGAGATTTGATCAGCCTTTGAAGTTCAGGCACAGTGTTTTTACATTTTGAAAACTTTCTGCAGAATTAGTAGCACCCCTTTCCCTAAATATAATGGAAAAGAGCTTAAGTTGATGAGCTTGACTGCCTAGATTCTTTGTTATACACCTTTATTTTATTTATTTCTTTTTATGTGGTGCTGAGGATCAAATGCAGTGCCTCACACATACTAGGCAAGTGCTCTACCACTGAGCCCCAGCTCCAGCCCATACTGCCTAGATTCTAATACAGATGCTTTTACTTACTTGTTCTATAATCCTGGGTATGTTATTTATTTGCTGTGTGCTTGTTTCTTCATCTGCAATATGGGAATTATAGAAGAATCTTCCTACTGGAAATATTTTGAGGGTCAAATTAATACATGTGAAGCACAAAAAAATAACAGTTTCAAAAATGTACTATTTTCCTTTTCTTACCTTGATAATTCTCTTATTTAAGCAGACATTAACTTGCCCAGGATTGTAGTGGGCTTTGAATTGTCAACCACCTTAGGATCTCTATGCCCTTTTCAATAATTCCTATAATACTCTTTTCTAATCCCTATCATAGGTTATCTACTTATTACTACCCCTTTCTGTCCCTTACCCCCACTTGGACCTTCAGATTACTCAACTATTTAGTGATGAGCACTGGAGTATAATAAGGATAGTGTATAATGAAGTCACCTCAGTAACTAGTCTTTTGGGATGGTAAAGGTCAATGGCTGGGTAATTTGAGAAGCTGCTGGTATAGGAGAGTGGTTAGAACCTCCTGGTTAGAAGCTAGACTTCCTGAGGATGCACAGAAGTTCTGCTACTTCCCAGCTGTGTGAAACTTGGGCAAGTTATTTAACCTCTTTAGACCTATTTGTTATGTTTGATGTGAGAATTAAATGAATATTCTAGGATTTCACTTCATTTCTGTTCAGGTTGGCTGATAGGTTCCAGCTTTGATCAAACTCAATGTTTTTTTCAGGATTAAATTATTTGGTATGTGGTTCAGTAAAAACATAACAGTAACTATACTTTGTTATAATTGGAGGTAACAGCCAATTTGTGTGGTTTTCTAATCTTTGATTCACTAAATCTTTAAGTGCTATCACTATAACTGCTCTTATAATTCTTTGTTGTAAGCCTGGAATCACTTTTCCAATATAAATTTTCTAAAGAAATAACATACAGCTAACCTTCAAAACAGGCTCTGACCAGGCTCAGGCACTGGATTGTCATGTGATCTTGGCTAAGTCCCTTTCTGTCTCTATACCTCAGGTACTTCACATATAAAAATAACTAGTTGGACAAGATGGTCTCCAAGATTCTACAGATTTTAATATTCTAGCATATCAGGCCATTTCTGCTTAGGTTCCCAATAGGTCCCAGCTTTGATCAAAGCTCAGTACTTTTCATCATTAACTTATTTTGATATGTGGTTCAGTGAAAACACAATAATGACAATTTGGTGTGATTAGGGATAGCAGCCAGTTAGTGTAGTTGGCCTGTTCTCGATTAATTATTTAGTTTAATTATCTGGTTTAAGATTTTGGGCAAGAAGGAAAGGGATCACTCTCCGGA
This sequence comes from Geosciurus inauris, assembly GCA_004024805.1. Classification (NCBI taxonomy): domain Eukaryota; kingdom Metazoa; phylum Chordata; class Mammalia; order Rodentia; family Sciuridae; genus Geosciurus; species Geosciurus inauris. Next base: position 6,869 of record PVHX01030294.1, on the reverse strand, counting down.
ATGAGGCCTCAGAATAACAATGAGAAAAATCCACTGAGTTGGAATCTAAAAGTACTTTGTGCCCTAGTTCTATAATCATCTTGTTTCACCTGGGATAGGTCCCCATACTTCTCTAGGTTACTATAAAATAAAAGGGGGGCTGAGGTTATGGCTCAGTGGCAGAGAGCTTGCCTAGCATGTGTGAAGCACTGGGTTCGATTCTCAGCACTGCATATAAATAAATAAAATAAAGTCCATTGACAATTAAAAAAATATTAAGACATAAAAGTGGAGAGGGTACAGGATGCAGACAGCCTAGGTGATCTGCAAAGATTTCTTTTAATCTCCTTGAAAAACGGGAAAGTTGAGGACACTGCATGAAACTAAACTGATAAGAAGCCATCAAGTTGTTCACCAGATAATTCAAACTTCATATGTGTCCAAAATGAAACTCTTGATTCCTACCCCACCCTGCCCCATGCACCTGCTCCATAAATGTTCACCATTTCATAAATTGCAATCTCATTTTCCCAATCACTCAGACCAAAAATTTGGCAATCATCTTTGTCTCCTCTTTTCTACACAATAAATATCCAATCTGTCAGTAAATGCTGTTGGCTCTACCATCAAAATATATCCAAAATCAAATCATTTCTTATCTCCTCTATTAACTTAGCCTGAGCCCCCATTATCTCCCACTTGGATCACTGCAGTAGCTTCACCTCTTTGCTTGCCCTTTGCCCCCACAGGCTCTTCTCTACACATATGCAAAGTAAACTAGCAAATGCTTAATATATCAGAGTAATAGAGGTTATGAAGAAAGATATTGTCAAAATATAAGTCAAATCAGGTTAATTTTTTCAAAATCTCAGAGTAAAACCGAAAGTTCTAAGGAATACCAATGACACCCTACTCAATTCTGGTGTCATGTTCTATCACTCCTCACTGACTATAACCCAATCACCCTCTTATATCTTCTACATGTGTCCACTCACTAAACCCTTTGCTCCATTTAAGGGAATTCTTGTCTGCTTTTTCATTGCCATATCATCAATGCTGAGTGCAGATTTTGGCATATAGTAGATGCTCAATGAACATTTGTTAAATATATGCAGTCTGAAAAGTAAAATAGCAAGGTTATTGGCACCTAGAACTTTCACACAATCATCAGTCTGATTGGTAGATAATATTGAAAGACCAAGAGATTCACCAGTTTCTATTATTGATACCAGTTATATTCCTTCATCTCTCTTAATCTCAGCTTTCCTATCTATTAAGAAAAAGTGTTGTGGAATAAGCAGTAGTAACACATGACTAGAGGAAGAATCAGACTGAAATCCCAGACATGTCACTTTGAAGCTGTTTAAATGTGGGCATGGTGTCTAACCTCTTTGAACATGTTTACAATAAGAATACCTTTACATAATAGTATTATATTACTCTAAACTCTGGCCATTTCTACAGGGCAGAAATAAGAATGAAATTCAATAGAGGAATATGAAAATATTTTGTAAACTTCAAAGTGCTACTGGAATATAGACAAAGTAACTGCTCCTTGATCTACATGCAGAAAACAGTATCAAGGGGTCCAACAGTATTATGAAAAATGCTTGGAACTCTTGGAAAGAGCATCCCAAGTGAAATAGTATGTATCACAGTAGCTGATTTATTGTTAAGTGCTAAGGGGTCTGGTTCAAAGTATCCTGTACTAGAGCCTTAGCTGTAAGTTGAAACCACCTAAGGAGGTTGAATGCTCCCATGGAAGTTCGGCCATGGGACACTTGCAGTTCCCCTAATAGCCACATAGTGGGACCACATTTCCCAAGCCAGGAACCTACTCAACCTGTAGAGAACACATAGCCCAAGATTAGGGGTGGGCCACTTCAAAAAGCTACAACATTTAATTCAGTGAAGCCCTTAAAAGAAAAAAAGATTGTCATGTGTCCCTTACTCCTTGAACTGTTTCATTTGTGATTATCACCTCCCGCCCTTAACCAACATTTCAAAAACCCATTTATTTAGAACTTCAAAGCAAGCCAGCAAAATTAATGAAAAACTTAGAAGCAGCAAAATAACTCTTCATTTGTCCACCACACTGGGCATCTTCACTGGCTCTCACACAAAACTTAAGACTCATTAATCACCTTCAACTTTAGTTCATTACTCATATTATCACAGACTTGTCCAATCAAAGACATCAAAACATGTTCTCGGCAAGTGCAATTATAGAGCCAAGGAAATAAGGAAGAAACTAATAATTAACTTGACTGGAGTAGCACTGTTGAATAAGCAGAAATAGATTTCAACCCCTGAACTAGTTCACTCATCTTTCCAGAGATATAATGACTTGTTTCTTGAAATATTCACCAAGACCTCAAGATAGATTTATTGCTTGAGTTCAGTCATGTCTCCACCTATGTCCATAAAGGCAGCCACAGGTAATACATGGTGTTGATCACTTTAGTTTATATTGGTCCATTTCTTTGTTGAATGCCTCTGTTAAAAAAAAGAAAAGCTAGCATCTCTTCATACTGGCATCACGGTGCTTTATTTTTATTCTTTATCTTTCTTTCTTTTGAGTGCTCCTGCAAAGCAGCAACCTCAAGATTCTCTCTCAATTGTACTGCCTTTCCCTAATGTGCTTCCTTCTAACAGATGTTAAGCATACAGCAGGTGCTTAATAAAAAGTGGTTGACTGACAGATTTTTAAAATGTCACTTTATTGAGGTAATCTCTAAAACTAGCTATGAGGTCAAATAGGACTTTTTTGCTCTGTAGCTTACAGTTCACTTCTCATTATCAGAGCACTACAGCTATAGCTATGACTCTTAGTCTAGAGTATTAATGAGGCCAAAGTTCAGCCCCTGTAGAGAAGAACTTTATTTCTGCTTCATGGCTGTGCTGTGCATTCCTGAAAAGAAGCCTAAATTGTATGACAGTAAATCAACCATTTCTCCATCCAGAAATACACACCAGAAGGAGTGGTGACATTTATTTTATTCAAAGGATAACATATAAAAACAAAAAATTATGACTTCAGCTGCTTACACAAACCTAAACATAAGCCAAATATAACTAGTGATTTCTGTGGCCTAATTTATCTTCATTACTTCTTCATGTTATTTTTCTACATAGAAATCATAATTACTCCTCACTCCCTTGCTAATAGTTCCCAAATCCAAATTCTAAAAAAAAAGGACTATTAACAGTACAAATCTAATTAGGCTTCATTCCTTCTGTTTCCCAAACAGCTAAATATGCAGAAACATTGTCCTCTTCATCCAGGAAGGGGATGGCATTACCAGATCCAATTCTCACCTGAGGAAAACTGAGACTAGTGTCTCTATACAGCATTGATAATGATGAAATGAAGTATATTTTAACTTTCAGGGCAGTCATTCCAGAGGTATTCACAACTCAGGTGATTTCAACAAGGTTGCAAGATATAAGATCAATATTTTAAAATTAAAATTAACTATATTTATACACATTGGCAATGGACAATATTTCAAGAAAATCAAGAAAATAATTTCATTCATAATAGTATAAAATACCTGGAGTAAATTTAATACATGAAGTGCAAAACTTATGTTCTGAAAACTATAAAACTTTTTTGAAAAAAGTAAAGAAGATCTAAATAAATAGAAAGACATCCCATAATCATGTACCAGAAGACAACACTGCTAAGATACAATACTTCCCAAATCGATCTACAGATCCAGTACAATCCCTATCAGAATCCCAGCCAGCCTCTTTGTAGAAATTAACAAGCTGATTTCAATTCATATGAAAATTCAAAGGAACTACAAGAGCCAAAACGAAGAACAAAGTTGGAAGATTCACATTTCCTTATTTCAAACCTTACAAAACTCTGCGGTAATCAAGACAACGTAGTATTGACATAAGGACAGACATGCAGGTTAATAGGATATAGCTGAAAGTTCAGAAATAAACCCACATATTATGCTCAACTGATTTTACACAAAGGATGCTGAGATAGCGAAAAGGGTGAACATAAACAAATGATGCTACCATATCTGTACATCTACATGCAAAAGAATGAAGATGGACCTCTATTGTGCATCAAGTATAAACATTAAATCTAAATTGATCAAGGACCTAACTAGAAACAGCTAAAATTATAAAACTCTTCGAAGGAAACATAGGCATAAATCCTTGTGACTTTGATTAGGCAAGGCCTTCTTAGATAAAAATATTATATCGTAGGCAAAAAAAAAATACATGTAAATTGAACTTTATCAAACTTAAAACTCTGTGCCTCAAGGAATACCCTCAAGAAAATGAAAAGACAACCCACAACATCTAAGAAAAATTCAAAAGTCATTATCTGTTAAAGGATTTGTACCAAGAATATATATGTGTGTGTACACACACATGCACACAAACACATTTAAACACAACTAAAACATAAAAAGACAACCCACCTAAAAATGAGCAAAATATATGAAAGGATAATTTTGCCATGGAAAGTATACAAACAGCCAATAAGTACATAAAAAGATACTGAACATGATTATCATTATGGAAATGCAAATCAAAACCACAGTGAGATACCACTGCACACCCATTAGAATAACTACACTAAAGAGATAATAGCAAATATTGGCAAAATGTGGACAAAATGGAACCCATTTGTATTGCTATTGGGTTTGTAAAATGGTGCAGCCACTTTTGAGAATGGCTCGTCAGACTCTCAAAAAGTATGCAGAGGTACAATACGATCTAGAAATTTCACTCCTAGGTAATACCCAAAATAACTAAAAACACATTTCTACAAAAAAACTTGCAACTAATTTTCATGGCAGTATTATCAATAACAGCCAAAAGACGGAAACAACCCTAATGTACATCAAGTGATGAATAGATAAAATGTGGTATTTGATGGAATATTTTTGAGCTATTTAAAATAATGAAATACTGACATGTGCTTCAACATGTTTGAACCTTTAAAATATTATTCTATATGAAAAACATGAGTCAGAAAAGACCTCATATTACATGACTCTATGTGAAATGTTAGAATAACAGATCTATAGAGACAGAATGCAGCTTAATGTTAGTTCAGTACTGGGAGTAGGTAGGAGGGTGATTGCGAAGTGGCACAGTATTTCTTTTGGGGGTGATTAAAATGTTCTAAAATATGGTAATGTGCACATAACTCTGAGTATACTAAGAAACATCAAACTATATACTTTACATGGGTGAATTCTATGGATTGTGAATTACATCTCAATACTGCTAACAAAATAAAACTCAATGCTACATGATCTTAATTGAGGGCACTCTTGAGTGACCAGAATTTTAATGCTATAAATTTTTCTAATGAGCCACCTTCAACCCTGATGTGGCCTGTAGGTTGTCAGCAGTAATCTGTTTGAAAGAGAAGGGGTGGTATCACTCATGAGTGTATAAGCAATAAATTGTCAGCTATCATCTCTCTGCAGCCATCACTGAGTACAGCCCTTACTGAGCAACAATCTAAAGCATTAGAGTCATGCGGGAAGCTTCCAGAAGAAAAATGATGTAAATTCTGCTCTAGAAAATTTATGAGAGGTTTCCCCACATGATAAACAAATATCATAGAAAATGCAACTATTTCTATTCCCCCAACTAGCAAAGGGGTGATTGCTAAATACCTTCGTGGTTTACTCAAACTTACATAAATGCTAGTGAATAAACTGGAAAATGCTGCGTCTTTTCTTTGAAAAAGATACTACGTAAATTTAGGATTTCATAAATTTTCCCCTATGATGAAGGGTAACCAATGCTAGTTACTACACATAACTTTAGAAGCAATTTTTTTAAAGTCACCTTTGGTTTAGGATGAGGATGACTTCTTCTGAAATAATATCCCAGAACTCAGTGGAATGTTGATAGGGAGGAAGTCTGGAGTAGAATAATTTATTTAAGATTTTCTCATTGTTTACAAATGATTTATTTACACAGAGCCTGAAGAGGTTAGCTCAGCTGGACATTTCCAGTGAGTACCCTCACCTGAAGATTAGGTGCACTGCTCAAGTCCGACCCAGACAGAGCTGTCTAGAAAGGGAAAGGGTCCAGTTATTCTCAGAGTCGAAGAGAAGGCTATCAATAGGGCCAGTAGTCTGAAAGGGACAGAGATCAAAAGAGAGTAAGACGGCAGCCGGCAAAATACTTCATTAAATCTCCAAGTCCTCAAGCCATCTAGTTTAGTTCCCTCAGAACTACTGATTCAGGCTCTAACCTCAAGGTAAAAAGCCCAGCTATCCATTTTGCAATCGGCTCATGTCATTTACTCTTAAGAGAGAGGTGCTGGGGTTGATCTGATTTGCTACTCTCCAGATTTTTTAAAAATAAATTCTTTAGTAGCATGCCACAGGTGTAATGAGAAAAATATCCTGAGAAGTAGGAAGAAGCATCTATATTTCAATGTCAAAAGCACGAAAGTAGTGGAATAAAATAAAATTGGGGATAGGCAGCACTTGAGGAAGCTGCAGACAAAGAGAAAATGGTGGAGATGGGGGTAGAGAAAGATTTCCTTTTACCGTCTCCGACCAAGCTCATGAAACCTGATTTTTTGGTTTGTTTTTTTATTTTTCAGAATTATGATTTCAGCTTCGGCTGTAAAATAAGCTCCTTTCCTTGCCACAACCAGCCTTCATTCTGCTCCCTTCTTGAACAAAGTTCTGAAGGAAACTGGTGGTGTTGATATCACCATTGTTAATAACAATAACAGTAATAACAATAAAATTGCCCATGTGCAACTCATATTATCCCACCAAGAATGGCCACTATACATGTACAAGTCAGGAGAACAAGGAATTCAATATTTAAATACACACACACACACACACACACACACACACACACACCAGATGAGAAACTATTAA
>PVHX01030293.1:0-16011 GCA_004024805.1 Geosciurus inauris | reverse complement strand
ACTAGAGTGTTGTTCCAGGAACCCCAAGATGTGTAAATAAGGTGTTTGTTCCTCGAGCTGGACTTATCTGTGTTTACACTTGAGGCTTCAGAAGACCTCAAAAGCAGTTAACCAGCATCCTCGAGCCAGCCAGATGCCAGTGGAAGACCAAGCTGCCGAGCCAGCCAGAACAGGTAGTAAGGCCCTGTTGGCGAGCAGTCCCTGATCCTCTCCAGGTATTTGCACTTCCTGGACGATGCTTGCGACGATCCAGTTCTGTATCTGTGTGATTTCCTTTTGTGTGTTGTACTGCCCTGTCTTGGCTCACCCTGACTCACTGGCACGAGTGCTCTATGGCCAGCAGGCAGCTCTCCTGCATTCACACAGAATGCGTCCTCCTATTGCCAGCTCAGGAGCCCCTGCCTTTGAGTTCTTATCCAGTGGCTCTCTCGGGCCACCTCTGTAAACCAGTTGTCTCTATTTCTCCCATCTGTCTCTTTGTTCTTCAGCGGGGACTGCCTGTTTTATCTGAACAAAACTGTCTCTGACTCTGCTCTCCAGACACCATCTTTGATGCCTGTTCTCTATGGCAGCCCAGATGAGCTGTGCCTGACTGAGTCTCTGCTGTGAAATAGGCTTTGGCTTCTCTCCTGGCTCCCGTTTGCCAATCACCCTAATGGCTCTCCCTGTGCTCTGGAAGTCCCAAGAATTTTCCCTCTCCCTTTAGTCAGTAAATGCTTTGGTTCTGCCTCCAAAGGGATCCAAGTCCACAGGGTTCCACTTCCTTGGTGGTTGGTGCTGCATCCAGGGGCAAGAGCCGCCTTCCAGCTACATCTTCCTGTGCTAGGCTTCATGAGGAGGGAGAACTCTTAGGTCATACCCTCGAGGGCAATCCATTTCCTTAGCAGTCTAGGTTCTTTGCTTGCTGGATTGAGCTGCTTTGTTTTTGCTGCCTCTGAAAAGCCACTGTCCCAGTCTCTGAGGCTTTCCTTGTCTTCGTGGCTGTTGATTCTCATTGCAGTTTTTAAGGAGAGGCAATTTAGTGCCTGACAAGTGGTCATCCAGGATCAAAGAGCCCAGATTAGAGCAGGAGATTAAATTATGGTGCTGTCTCTAGGGCCTATTCCAATAAAAAGCACTGCACAATGAATGGGGGGAAATTCAGACTCTGCCCTCAGAGAAGCCCACCAAGTGAGGTCATGTGCTCTGGAGAAAAGTCCCATCCTAGGGGCATTGCTCTCCATTGACCTTGTTGAACAAACTAAGACCACAGGATGAAGGAACCTCCTCTAGGCATGGATTGGGACTGCTCGGCTATTTGGAGGCCTGTGTGGCTCTCAGGATGTTTGAGGTGACTGGGAAAGAGATGACTTTAGAAACAGTCCAGTTTGGACAGACTGGCCAAGTGGTCAGGCTTGCTAGTAATAGTCTTTATGTGGGGAGAACTGGGTGGGCACCACAAGCTTCTGGAGCTTTAGAAACAAAAAACAAAAGTGAATTTCACTGAAGAGCTTGTAAAAGAAACTATGGCTAGTTTTTTGTTTTTCTTAAGACCCCAATGATCAAGGTCTCTGGGTACCTTTAAACAAACAAGCAAATACCAAGTTGTACTATGCAGAGGCCATGGGCCAAGCAGGGGACAGAGCCTGTGCTGTACAAACATCTACATCACCAGATGGAGACTCCTGCCCCAAGCACCTCCCAAGCCACAGACTGGTTCTCGTGTTCAGGTTACAAGAAGAGGCCTGGGTAGGGATTCTGCCCATGGAGCCCTTCTCTCTGCCACTTGGGTGGCCATGAGCTGGTTGTGGTGGCCAGCAAGAGCAGGGAGAACAGGACACTCTGTCCTTGGGAATAGCTCCCTCCATGCCTGCTCTGCTTACCCTCATAGCAGTCCAGGGCCACTGGGGGAAGCCAGATCAAGGACACACAGGTGCCAGCCTCACATCAGGGATGCTCTGCAGGCTCCATGTGAGATGGCAGGACAGTGGGGAAGGGACACAAGGCTGTTGGATCCTGGGGGATCCGCTAGACTCTGGCCGGAGGATAAGAGAAGTGAGGGAATAAAACCTCCACCTGCATGCAGCCTCAGGTCTGGTTCCCAGGGTGTCAAGTGCTCCAGAAGCAAATTCCTGGTCCTCTGCTGGCATCTCACACTTGGCCAGGACTGTCCCAGAGTTTCAGTGGCCATGGTGGGCTTTATGGAAACAGGATCTTCTGTATGTCAGGCTGAGTGGCCACCATCTACTTCCAGTGTGAGTTAGAACCAATGCCCCCGCAACACACCCACAAGTTTTCTGTTGAGATTGGAACACCACCAGAGAAGGGAGTATATGTAAACAGACTTTGTTTTTTTTAAACTATTTTTTTCAGCTGTAGATGGACACAATATTTTTATTTTATTTATTTTTATGTGGTGCTGAGGACCGAACCCAGTGCCTCACGCATGTAAGGCAAGCGCTCTACCACTGAGCCACAACCTCAGCCCTAAACAGAGACTTTCTTTAGATGGAGGACCTGATTGGGAGAAAGGGGAAGAGTTGTTAAGAATTTGGGAGCATCAGGCTGGGGGTGGCCCAGAGAAGACGTCATGACTGGGCTCCTCTGCTCACTCAAGAAGGTGGATTCACATGGGACCCTGCCCTGGGAGGTCCCCAGTAGGCCAACTTTGGGATTTCACCTTAGATGGCTGGGCAGTAGTTCAGACTCACTGAGGGTTCCTACCTAACCCACCCCATCTGTCCCCAGTAGTGACTTATTAGGAGGTCATAGTTCCCTGGTTCCATGTAGAAGAGAAGGGAGGCAGGTATGGTGGAGGAGTTTGTCTAGTAGAGCCAAGCAAAACCAGAACCAAACCATGATGACAGAGTGGGTAGGATGGGAGTGAAGGCTGATGGCAGATTCCTAAGGAAGATGGGCAGATGCCAGAGTAGACAACATCCTGCCAATGAGGCTGATTCTCAGCCTTCCTCATCGTCCCTGTTTGGCCACATTGTATTAAAAACTAGTCTTTTCCAGCTGAGCGCCGTGGTGCAAGCCATAATCCCAGTACTTAGGGAGGCTGAGACAGGAGAATCACGAGTTCAAAGCCAGCCTCAGCAATGGCGAGGTGCTAAGCAACTCAGTGAGACCCTGTCTCTACATACAACACAAAATAGGGCTGGGGATGTGGCTCAGTGGTCGAGTTCCCCTGAGTTTGATCTCCAGTACCAAAAACAAAAACAAAAACACCCTCCCCCCCCCAAAAAAAAACTAGTCTTTTCCTTGCAAAGAAACTGCTGTGGTAAAGGAGCATGGGAAGGAGGAGTCACAGCATGGATCCCTTGGTGGGCATTCATTCCACTCCCTCAGTCAGTCACCTGAGCAAAGGGTAACCACCCCTAGAAGAGCCCTTCTGCAGAAGCCTGCATTGCCAGCTAAACAAAAATTGAACTTCTGTCAACACACTATTCAGACCCAGCACAGTTGGACTCCAGATTAATTTCTAATCTTTTCCTTCCCCTTTTAATTGGAAATCCTGTCGACCCAGGACTGAGTGTGGGTATGTGGCCGAGTGGCCGTGCATGCTGCAGCTGGGTGACCCCTGTGATTCTCAGCGTGATCTGGGCCTATGATATTTCAAGCTCTGCTTCTCTGTGCTGTTGCTCTGGCTCCTGGACCCCTCCTCACTGAGTCTCACCTTCAAATCACTCTCTAATTCAAAGATGAACTGCCAATCATGTTTCTCTAATGAAAAATCTAATCATTCTACAGCATGTGTACAATGAATCTACTTATGACCTTCATGGTGGGAGGAAATGGTGGGAGGGCATTGCCTGAAAACAAACCCAAGCCCAGTGTAGAGGTCAGATGACTGTCCACGTGACCGTGGCAATGGGCTTGATTGTTTGGGACTGCTTAGGAATGCAAAAGAACTTGGGGATAAAATTGATAGACATTCCAATGGGCCTTAAATCCAGGAAGCAAAGATGGAGCAAGTTCTTATTCTGTGGCCCAGGGTTTCTCAAAGTGTGGTTCATGTACCATGTGCATCAGCATCATTTGGAGATGCTTGGTGAAATGCAGATTCCTAGGCCCCGTGCCAAATAGATTGAATCTGGGTTTCTGAGGGTTGGGTATTTTTGTTTTTAAATCTACATTTTGAACAAGCTTTCCAGATGATTCTTGTGCAGGTTTGAGAAACCCTGCTGGAAACCACTTGTTATAAATGGCTCCCTTTAAGTACTCCAGCCAGTCCCAGTAAGCCAAGGACCAAAAGCTGAGACTAGAGATGGGGAAGTTTTGTCTTTCTGAGGATGATTATGCAGCTAGGACATGATTTCACACTCATCTACAGTGGGATGAAATAAAGGGGAGGGAGGGATGTAACTTGTGTCCACTGCCTCTTCACCAGGCATCATCCTTTCGGTGGCCTTGGCTGGCATTCTTGGCATCTGTATTGTCCTGGCAGTATCCATTTGGCTTTTCCGAAGGAAGAAGAGGTGAGCTGGTTTGGATCTGAAGTGGGAACGGGTGGCTCATGTGTCCTTTATGATTGGTCCATCTGGGAAGATAGCCTTGCAGGAGGAAGAGCCCCTGTCATGTGAATAAAGACAGCCTGGCCGTGCTGCTCCCACATGCCCTTGCCCAGCCTCCTTTGCAGAAGACACTGATTGATTGTTCAAGGAGTGCTGGACTCAGACTTGGAGGTGCCTGTACCAACCTTGCTGCCATTGCTGATTAGCTATGTGACCTTGGACAAGAGGTTTGAGTTGGGGTTTGTGCCTAAACACAAGCAGCTCTTCTTACTAAGACTTTTCCATCTGATTTTCCTTCTATAAATCCAAAAAGAAAAAATGAAGGAAAACCTCATGTCTCACTCACATTAGCTATAAATGCTCTCAGTCCATGGTTTTATTGTCCTGTTTGACTTTTCCTAAAACATAATTTATTCTTCCTGGTATGAAAGATTAAAAAGGTTTCCAGGAATTATGAAGTAGGAGTAATAATGGGACTTCCTTCAAACTGCAGGTCTAGTAGATTCTGCTGTTCAAAGAACAGTTGGAAAATGGACAGGTTCCATTTTGGTTAAGGCTTTATTTGGGGGCATTCCCTCCCAAGGCCAACAGAAGTAGGGAAGGTCCCAAAGAGAAGAATCTGACTTCTAAAATTCCCTCATTCCATACATGAGTCAGGCTGTTCTCTGACTTTCTCCCTCCTTTTAAAATTAACAATACTTGTTTGTTCTTATTGTTCCAGTAGCAAAAAAGGTGACAACAAGGGAGTCATTTATAAACCAGCCATCAAGAAGGAGACTGAGGCCCATGCCTGAAGTCCCTAGCACTCCCAGATGTCCAAGGAAGGACCTTGTTCTGGACACTACATACTTTGGCTCTGTGGACACTTGAAAACACCTCAAAGTGTTCTCTGGAGCTCAATCTACAAACACTCAGACCTTTTGGGGGCCTCCAATTGGGCTTCCCATTGTCCTGGTGCCACTGCCACCTCCATTGTGATCCGTGAATGGGATGAGCTCTGGACCAGAAGGTGGGAACTTCGAACTGACTGCTCTGTGTGAGATGGCTGTGCTGCCTGGATTCTGGGTTACCAACCAAGCCACCTGCTGGTGACCTATTACTAGTTGGAAAACACTTCCATCCAGGGTCTCACTTGGTATGCTCTCAAGTGTCCTAGAAATTCTGCCTATTCTCCCAGCTTCCTGGCTAGAATGTACACCCTCTGTTTAGGTGGGTGTTGCTTTTGAAACTCGGTTTCTTTCTTCAAGGAAAGTGTTGTTTCCCTTGGATTTTCTTCTGCTCTGATAAACCTTCAGTCTGACCTCACAACTGTAGGGGAAGAATTGAGACAAGAAGGATCAGGATATCAGAAAGAAATGAAAATAAGAGATATACTGTGTAATGTATCGGGGGAATTTTCATAGTCCTGTCCCTTGGGTTAGAGACACTGATTGGACCTTAGAATAAGGCAGTCTCAAGTTCCATTTCTTGGTGGGGGTGAAAGGGTGACAGAAAGAAGAGAGAAGAAAGAGGGAGAGAAGGAATGGGAAGACAGACATGGTCTGGGAGTGTCTGTGGAGTCAGCACTGAGCCACCATGTGAGAAGAACCAAATGTTAAGTCCAACCCACCCTCCCATCAGTGGGGCAGTTGTGTTTTATACTCTACAATTTTTATAAATAACTGTTTCTTGAAAATGAGTTGCTTCCTCTCTCCTAGAGCAGACGTGAATTCTGAGATAATCCAATCTGCTTTTGAACCTTATAGAAAGTAGGCAGAAGCAAAATGATTGTAGAACTTTGTCACCTTTGCCCAAATGTCTTTCTCCCACTTCTATGACTCCCTTACTGCCAACCTGGAATCAGGGACTGTCTCCTCTTGACTTTGAAGATTTCTAATCATGGTTAAGTTGAGATATATTTTCATGGTACAAGAGCAGGACACTATCTGTGCAGGGGCTAGCATGGTCCTGCTATTTAAGGACCAATAATAATGGAATGTTGCTAAGATTCTCCATTGTTCTTCCTCCCCAAGTCACAAAGACTAAGAAGACTTAATTCCTTCCTCCTTTTCCTCCCATACAGGTGGAAGCCCTGTAACAGTCAGTTCCATGACTTAGAAGGAGCCTCAACCAGCAGCCCCTGATAGCTAGTTCCCTGCTTGTAGTTCACAGGGAACTTTCTGGTTCACAGTCTCATTTTGACAGCATGGAATGTCCTTTCTTTTTTTTTTTTTTTTTTTTTTTCTGGAATGTCCTTTCTTAAAGCACAAGTTTCTTTACAATGTCTTCCTCCTTCTATTCCTCCCTCTAACTTGAAAAATTCTTTTTGTGACTGTCACAACTTTTCATAATGATAGCAAGTCCTATGCCTTTGTAGCCCGTTTTGATAGGCAAGTTTACAAGTGACCTCTCGGGGACTCAGATGTGTCTACATCTGTGTGCATGTGTGCATCTGAGATTTCTGAGACTTGGAGCCCAATCTTGCCATTACATGCCTGATGCATTATCAAATGACAGCAAAGACAACCCTCATGACCAAGCAACGTGAAATAGGTAGGTGGTTTCTTGGCCTTGGTCCAAAATTGCCAATCAGAAACCAGTAAAAACCCCTCCAAAGCAGCCAGATTGTCTTTCCAAAGCAACAGTAATAACAACAACAAAAAACCCCTCTGTACACGTGAATGAGTTTTGTGAGAGAATACAGAAATCATTGTACCTGGCACAAGGGCAGGCTGTAGAAGGAGGAAAACAGTGGCATTTCTCCTACGCTCTTCCTTGTCAGCATGGCCCTCATGGCTGAGATGAAACAAAGCCAGAAAAAATGTTCCAAGAATCAACACTGTCAAGTTCTTTGCTAATCCTACAGGACTCCTGAAGATTCAGCTTTCCTCAGAGTCTTACTCATTCCACTGACACCAGCTGCCACTGCAGGAAAACAGTGCTGTCGCACGTGATGCACAGCTATCCTACACTCGCCACTTAACTATTGAGTGGTGGTCGTCTGGGAGGCCCCAGTGGGTGTTGTGCTAGGCACATGGCAGGTGCAGCCCACAGAAACAAGGCACAGGCTGGGGGAGCAACATGGAGAAGTCCCTGGCTTCTCCAGTCTTACCTTTGCCTCTCACTAACGGGGGATCTTGAGCATCTTTGTTTTGTTCCTTTAGTATCATCTGGTAAAACCTCTATCTGTTGCTTTAACAGACTCTAGTACTTGCTGTGCTGACTCCTCTAATCTCAATTCAAGTTCAGACCCTAAATTCCACTCCCTTGTGGGAGTCTCTCAAGACCTCCTGATGGACTCTTGGGAAGCACTGGGATCTGCAGCACTCCTCAGTCCCCATGCCTGGGACCACAGGCCACCGTGGTGATGGTCTGTTGAGCACTTCCATATTTATTGCCACAATGATTGTAACACAGGTGTACACTGTAAGTATAAGAAACGATCAATAAAATGTTTTTCATATCAGACCAATTTTTTTGGTGGGGGAGGGGAAATGCAGTTAAAAGCATTACTGTTTGCAAAGTACTCTGTAGCTCCCTGTTATGGTGATGAGTAACTAATGAGAACAGTCAATGTCATTTGCATCCGGGTCTTAGAACCCGGATCCAAAGAAAAATACACAGATGGGCTTAATCACGGAGTTGAATATGGAGGCTTATATGCAGCCCCCGGTTGTATAGCTGTTTAGTTAGTGAGGCTGGGAAATCCAGAGTAACCAGGGCAAGGCCCAGGGAGGGGGCGCCGTGCAAGCTGCGGCTTGAAGAACAAGTCAGATTTGAACAGATGGATAGAAAAAAGGGGGATATTCTGAACCAAAGGATTGAATATAGGGAGCAGGTCCCATATCTCTTCCTGCTTCTGAGAGTATTTTACACAGCAGGTGGACGGCTTCTCTTGGTTGCCTCTTCCTTTATTTTGGATTGTTTTGCAAAACATGCTGTCACCTCCCACCCCCACCCCCGCCCCGCCTCCCATATAATCTTTTGAATAAATAAGATTTCATATCCTGGTTTGCTAAAAGAGACAGTCATGTGAAGGTTACGGGTAAGCACTATCATTGTATGAATTATTTAGAAAAGTCTCCAATTTTTGCTTTATCAGCCTTAGGACGGGTATGGGTGAACTGTGCAAGAGTCATTTGCTCCAGGAGGTGATACAGCAGCTGGCCCAGCTTTGGAATAGAAACACTACAAATCCTCCAGCTTCTGATGGTCTCTTTAGCTAGAACTCAGGGATTCTTTGGTTCTACCCTTCAGCATCCTAGATGTCATAGCTGGGTGCGAGGATGATGCTAGGCAGCAGAGAGACAGTCTCCTGAATGGCAGGAGCCTTGCACTTACTCCTATCCCAGTGGGGATAGAGTAGGGAAGGCACTTCCTGGAGTGGCAGTGGGCGCCTGCCTTCTCTCTCCACAGCCTGCCCCCATTTCCTGAACGCAACACTCATCTGAATTGATGTCAGGGAACAGTGCTGGCAAGATTGCCATAGGTTGGCAGAACCAACTTAGGTCCTTCAGCTTGGTTATTATCTCATCTAAATGCAGTGGAAACAATCCCAAGCACACAGCCCAATAGAATGTGAGACACATGATATTTTAAACTTTCTAGTAGCCACACTAAGAGTAAAAGAAACCAGTGACATTAATTTTAATTACATTTTTAAATCCAACAGAATCAAAACCCTCCACATGTAATTAGTATTTTAATGAGATATTTTAATTTTGCAAGCAGTAAATCTTCAAAATCTGGTGTGTATTTTACACTTACAACACATCTCAATTCAGATGCTAAATTTTCCTTGTAAATATTTGATCTGTACTTTGATTTCATCAATTTTACAGTTGAAAAGCAGAGTTGCTCCTAACACAGCTAAAAGTTTTCCAAACTACTGAATCTATCATCAGCTTTTAAATTTAAATTGATTAAAATAAAATAAATTGAGCTTTTCGGTTTAACTAGCCACGGTTCTGAGTGCTCAATAGCCACTTGAGTCCAGTCCCCACCTTAATGAACTGTGCAGATGTGGACTGCTCACCTCCCTTGAGATGCCCTTGAAGCCTAGGGGACTTCCACAGAGAAATAAGCCCTGAACATCATGGAGTGGAGGGATGGGAATGGGAGGTAAAAGATGGGGGACATCAGGGAAGACAGGAGAACAGGAAAATCAAGCCAAGATGAACAGATTAGCAACAGATCCAGACTAGTTTCTTCTCTCCGCCTACCTCTTCCCCTGCAGTGGGCAACTTCTTGACCTTCTTGGCCCAGGCCACTGCCTGGGGTCCAGGTGCTCAGGAGTGTGTGTCCTGAGGCATTCCAGTGCTTTTACCAGAGTGTGGACTGCAGGCTCATGGACACCTGATTAATAGCAGAAGAACCTTTCTGTAGCACCCCAGCCAGGTGCCAAAAATGTACCTCCTTCCTCTCCCTGCTCCACATATACCCTCCCACCTCTGGTCCCCTAGGAACCCTGAGGTTCCCACATTGGCAAGGCATTTCTAGGCTTCTGGAGCCTGCCAGACTGAAGAGGATAGATTCTGACAAAGTCTGCTTTCCTAGCCAGCTCTGCCGGCCCCCTCATGTTATAAACAGAGGACTTTCCTCAAGGTAGCAGAAGTCCCAGGAGGAAACCTGATCTCTGGGGCCACCTGCTGGGAAGTGCAAGCCCCATCCTCAGTCTGCACTGAGGCCCCCTCGGTGTAAGCCATCCAAACTGGAAATGACCTTGGCAGGGGCACAACACCCTCGGGCTCAGATTCAACTGTCACAGGGTTCAGTTGTCACAGGGTGTGGGTGGAAGGTGTGAGGAACAGAGGGAGTATCCCTGTTCCACCCATGCTCCTTCATTACAGAATGACTTTGAGAGATAAGGGCCAAAGTACCTTGCTGTATTGAATAATTCACCATAAAAATGTTATTGCAACCAGGTGAGTGGATCATTATGGCTGTAGATCAACCAGCAATTGGACGATGCCTTGCCTCTTGTGTGGATACTCTTGATTGTTACAGTGCCTCCTCACCCCATATGCAACAACCCAGGGAAAGGCAGGCCATTTTCTAAGTGAGAAACAAGGACTCAGGCTACCCAGGTCAAGCTCACAGCTATAGCACCAGAATCTTTGGTGACAGTGCAAGGGCCACCTTTCACAGCTCCAGTGACACAGAAATACCTTCTTGTAACAGAATTCATGCTTACCCCAATATGCAATAACCTCATAAAACCCCACAAGTCAGGGAACGTACGTGATCTCTACTCACATGGCCAGCTATGACCTCTCAGTATTGTAAGTCAAAGTCATTATTTCTGCTTGAGTTCATGCATTTCAAATATTAACTTTTAATTACCTGCAATGAGGACAACAAACACAGGGCTACTGGGTTCAAGGGTAGATGGAGATCTCTACAGCAACTGTGTTTTGGTGATGACAGTCAACCAGCCTTCTCTGGAAGAAGCAAAGAATCTTCTAGAGAGGTAGGCAACATGACCAGTTAGTGCCTCTGCTGAAGCTAGATATCCAACAACAGTTCCCATGCATCTTGGTGTTTCTCCTTCCTCACCATCCAAATGCACAATCATTTGAAAAGTTTTCCTAAATATGGTACATCCTTTCCATGGAGGACCATGCAGCCTCTAATAAGCACAGCTCAGGGGCTTATCACTCCTTCCTAACCACTGGGTGAAATCTGGATCAATCTCCCTCCTATTCTTCAAAATAATTTCCAGCTGATTCGCTCATACCTCCTCATTTAAGAGCAAAGATTTAATGAACAACTTCCACCTCCTAAGGGCAGATTAAGTGGTGGGGACTCAAGCATGAGTTAGGCAGGGTCCCTAGATTCAATGAGTTTGTCTCCTTGGGCAAACAGAAGGCATTAGCCACTAATATACAGCAGTGTATACAGAAGGCTATGCATCCATGAACGAAAGAATGGCTAAGCAAATTGTGGTATATCCATGGAATGGAATTATTCAGCAATAAAAAGTTGCAAATTTTCAACATACACTAAAACAAGGACGAATTTCAGAAAATCATGTTGGGTAAAAGAAACTAGACACAATAGCACATATCATGTTATTCTACTATGAAAATCAAAAACAAGTGAAATTCACTTATGGTGAGGGGAGTGGGAGCCAGAGGTTGCCTCTGTGGAAGGCAGTATGAATTGACAGAAAAGGACAGGAGGGAAACGTCACAGGTTGGTTAGGAGGGGGGTGACACACTTGTACATATTGGCCCAAATTCATCCATCCAACCACAGATCATTTTATTGTATGTAAATTATTCCTTGACTTTAAAAAAGTATAAAGTGGGGCTGGGGTTGTGGCTCAGTGGCAGAGTGCTTGCCTAGCATGTGTGAGGCACTGGGTTCGATTCTCAGCACTGCATATAAATAAATAAAATAAAGGTCTATCAACATCTAAAAAAGTATTTTTTTTAAAAAGTGTAAAGGGTTACCATGGAGAAAACCACTTGCTTTTCTAATTCTAATGAAGTTAGGAAAGACTTTATATAAGAAGTGACATTTAAGCAGAACCTTGAGGAGAAACAGAATGTTTTCATCTGTGATAAATTTTTCAAATGGCCGTTCTCTACAGTTTGAGAAGTAACCTAGGGAGCCAACCACATTCAGTTTCCAACTATTTCTCACTAGCGTATAGAAATGGGACTCATTTGACTCTCCATCCATCCTAGGACCTTGCTAAATTCTCTAACTAGTTCTAGTAGCCTTTTTTTGTAGCTTTATTGGGCATTTTTTACACAGAAGGTGATATCCCCAGCAACTAAGGACAGTTTTATTTCTTCTTTCCATCTGTATATTTTCTTTATCTTTTTGTGCTGGTGAGGACCTCCACTACAAAGGCAGGGAGAGTAGACGTCCTTGCCTTTTCCAATCTTAGTAGGGAAATCATGGTTTTTAAAAATACAACCTGAAAAAAAAAAAAATACAACCTGAGCTGGAGGTTTTACATAGATGATCCCTTTTCAGGTTAGAGAAATTCCTTTCTATTAGTTTGGCTGACAGGAAGAACGGATGTTAATTTTTGTCAAAAGCATTTTTGGATCTATCAATATGATCATGCTTGTTTTAGTCTGTTCATATGGTAAACTGGTGGATATTTTATGTTAAACCAATTTTGGGGTGAATTACACTACGTATTGGGCTTTTTATATATTACTAGATTTGCTAAAACGTTGAAAACTTTTGCTTCTATGTTTATGATAGAAATTGGTCTGTAGTCTATTAGTATTTTTCTTTTTTTAAAAATATTTTTTTAGTTGTAGATGGACACAATGTCTTTATTTTATTGCTTTGTATGTGGTGCTGAGGATCGAACCCAGGGCCTCACGCATGCGAGGCAAGCGCTCTACCACTGAGCTACAATCCCAGCCCCCTATTGGTATTTTTCCTTGTCGAGTTTTTGTCTGGTTTTGAACTGAACCAGACAAGGAATGAACTGAAGTTGGCCATTGCTTCCATTTTTCACAAGAGTTTATGTAGAATTGGCATTGTTTCTTTTGTGTTAGAATTCTCCATGAAGTCTTCTAGGAGTTTTCTTTAGAAAGATTACAGGGGATTTCTGGTTAGCCCTTACATATAAAGAGCTTGAAAATCAGCACTTCCATCTTTACATGAAAAAAAATATGCAAAATGCAAATCAATAATTTTATTGAACCCATCAGAGAACTATGATCTCAGGGCAAAACACCATCCTGAGATCTGGAGAGATGAGAAGCAAGACAGCTACAGCTGTAATTTGCTTACCTGGAACAGAAGCTGCTGCAGACATAAACTAGTAAAGATATTTCAATGTTAATTTTTTTTTTTTTTTAGTTGTAGATGGACACAATGCCTTTACTTTATTGCTTTGTATGTGGTGCTGAGGATCGAACTCAGGGCCTCACGCATGCGAGGCAAGCGCTCTACCGCTGAGCTACAATCCCAGCCCCTCAATGTTAATTTTGACAAAGCCCTAGAGCTTGAGGGTAAACTGGCCAGAAAATGAGAAAGAGTGTTGTTGTTGTAATACATCCAGAGGTTTCCCCACAACAAAAGCCTACTGTCTAAGGAAAAAAGACTTTGCCAGAGCCCTGTCCCACTTGGGGCAAAGGGATTTGTCCCACTTCCACTCCCTCTGGTCTCCCTGTCTCATCTAACCCGGCCTGGACAGGGGGTGGAGGAATTAAGTGACACTTAGCCAAGAAGGTAGGCCTACTGAAAACTGAGATTTGATTTTAGGATTACAGCACATGGTCCATCCTCCACATCTTACTGCCACACCAACAGGGCTCCGGTATGTAACAGTGGATTATAGCCTATTGAGCTGCAAGATGCAGACTTTGTTGGAAAAAAAGTACTTGGGGAAGCTCCAAATCAAAAGGGGACCAAAAAAACCCACAAAAAAAACAAAAAAACAAGACCAGTAGAGGGAGCCTTTGGCATATATAGCTGCAGTAAACATTAACTTTAGTCCAACTGCTGCCCAGTTTACTGTAGAATTTACACTAAAGGCTTAGTCAGTTTCTAATATCCAAAAGGTTATGTCATTTTCAACAAATAATTACCATGCATGTTAAGAGGCAAGAAAAAAATCTGAAAAGATACAAGGATATTCAGATTTTCTAATACTTGAGTGAGCTTTGTAAAGTTTTTAAAAAAGGAACTTGTCTAATCTTTTAAATTTATTGGCATTAAGTTGTCCATTCTGTTCCCTCATTATTTAATAATGGAGAATCTATAGCGATGTCTCCTTCTCATTCCTTATATTGGTGCTCTTTTCTCCTTATTGGTCTGTTCAGTTTTATCAATGTTAACCAGACATTTTTCTCCATTGTTTCACTATTTCTTTGATTTCTGTTTTTATTATTTCCTCTCCTTCAGCTTTAGTTTTTTGTTAATTTCTTAAGTAGAAGCTTAAGTCATTGATTTTGAACACTTTACTTACTTAATGTAAGTCTTCAAGGCTAAAAATCTCCCTCTTTAACCCCTCTACAAGGACTTCATTTCAGCCATTCTGCCCTGCACCATTTCCCACCTTCTACCACGTCCTTCTCATCCTATTACAGCATGTTCTCAATATGCCATTACAGTTCTTATGATAAGAAGGGGAGAGAAACATCCTTGTGTGCCTGCAAATCCTCCTCAGGCTATCATTCTTCTGCAACATTTCTGCTCTTGATGTGACATCTACATCTCTATCTCCCAGTCTCTGCAACCCCCTCCATTTGGGTGTGTACCCTTTTCTTTTTTTTTCTTTTTTAAATATTTTTTTAGTTGTAGATGGACACAATGTCTTTATTTTATTGCTTTGTATGTGGTGCTGAGGATCGAACCCAGGGCCTCACGCATGCGAGGCGAGCGCTCCACCGCTGAGCTACAATCCCAGCCCCTGTGTACCCTTTTCTTGACACTGAAGTTGCTTTCATCAAGGTCACCAGCAGGTTTTTCACATACAATAATCAATTCTCCCTCTTCTCATTATTCAGCAGCTCTCAGCCCACCATACTGCCCTGATTTTCCTTCCTTTTTCATCAACTATTTTTTCCCCTTTCCAACCTCTTGCTTGTGGTGCCCCAGGGCTCAGTCTTCGCCTACCAGCTTTTCTTCTTGATCTATATCCGCTACCCAGGTGCCCTTCATTCCTAAAATTTGAAGCATCTCCTGTATTCAGGCTATTCTGTATTATTCACAATTCATAGCGCACTTTCCTCAGTACTGTGTATTTTATTCTGTGGTGGATTATATGTCCTCCAAGGATAAAGATCCCCACTATCATGCTCTTTTCCATCCTTTAAAAGTGTCAAAGTGTGTGCTGTGCACAGTAACTGTGTGCTGAATGAGCATTAGGACTTATCTCTGATTTTGAAGAAGCACTAAAACAATGTATAGTTTTACTGTTACATAGAAGTAGGACATATATCCACACTTAAGTGACAAGTACCACCGTAAGGTAGGATCTGATTGGGGCTCAGAGTTTATTATGGTCATCGGAGAACATGTTGAATCCTCAATTCTTCTACTTAGATTGGGACCATAAGCCAGCAGAATGGTTCTTGTATTCTGCACTTTCAATGAGGTGAAAGTAAAATATGTACTTCTTTCCACTGGAGGTTTCCTCACATTGAGGCTGGTCACAGTGAAACCTCCATTTCCAAATGCCAAAGAACAATTAATTGAGGGCCACAATTTCAATGTGGAAAGGGCCTGATACCCAAAGAACGTGTGCCTCTTTCCCTGGCTTCCTAGTTAGAAGCACAGAGCCCTTGGCTCTTGAGGCAGTATCAGCCAACATATGGTCAACATAAACCGAAGAGCCTCATTTCTTTTTTTATTTTTTAATTTTTAATTTTTTTTATTTAAATGCGTTTCAAGTCATAGTACATAAACAGAGCTCAGTTTTTCCATTTCTCTGGTTGCAAATCATAAAGAGTCACACTATTTGTGTCTTCATACATGCACCAGGGGTAGTAATGACCCATTCGATCAATCATCATTACTATTCCCATTTCCCTTTCCTTCCTCCCCCCTCCCCCCTGCT
>PVHX01030292.1:0-16011 GCA_004024805.1 Geosciurus inauris | reverse complement strand
GTTTGTCTTGTCTCTGTGTACTGTCTCCTTGTCTTTTGAAATAATGAGTCAATCTTCATCCATACCTAGCCCTTTAGATTTGATCAAATCACACTTTAAGAATTTTCAGCAGAAGGCAGCTGAATCCAGGGATGCCGTTTACTCAGGTAAACTAACCACTTTCTGTTCCTTTGAATGGCCCACATTCAAGGTCAGATGGGCTCTGGAGGGAACCACCAAACTCCCAATGCCTACTGGTTCCAAAAAAAAAAAAATCATTTTTGGGTAGCCTGTCCACCCAGATCAAATACTAACCAAAGGGGAAAAAAATGGTTAAAAAGGGTTTTAGCTGTGCTCACTAAAGCTTGCATTAAAATGTAAATGGCTGCCAAAAGAATCAACAAAAAAAATGTCAAAAGTAAAATTAAAAGATAAAAAGAACATTTTAGAGATTGCCTTCAGTTAGGAAATGGCCCAGACAATATCAGTTTCTACAAGGGCAAATTAAAACCAGAGAGTATAAAAAAAAATTTTGTCTAGGAAATTTGGCTTTTGTCTCTCAGTCAGCCCCAAATATTCACAGAAACCTCCAAAAACTTATTGGAGGTGACCAAAAAGTTTTTAACCATGGCAGTCCAGATAATAAATGTTTTTCAAAATGCCAGGCTAAGATTTTGGTGGCCACTGTCCAAAAGACCAAAAAAACTAGTTTAGAATGGGACCCTGAGCTGAGGGGCATCTCCCAAGGGGACCAATGGAAGCAGACTCCCTTGCTGCCTCTTTGGGAGATTCCCTCAGGAGAAATGGGGCCCCATTTGTATATATTCCCTCAACTATTTTCACCTCTGATAAGTGGGACCACATCAGGATGAAAACCAGGAAGGCTTTTAAACTTCTATTTTTGAGTTCTTAATTTTGATCTGGTGCTCTAGGTTAATATATTTTTCTGATTAGACCTATTTTACAAGTGTTAGCTCTCAATCTAATATGTTTTAAAAAGATAAGCTACAAGGCCTTTGTTTGTTTGTTCTGTGTAGGTACACCGGTGTATTGTCAGTCTACATGTATTGCCATGTCTACATATGTTTGATACCAAAATTGACATATGAGCTCATAAATTAAAATTTAAAAAATAAAATGAATCCAAATACCTTTGATTCAGGTCATTCAAAAAGTTCAATTTAAATTGGGTAAACAAATAAAAATGTCTTTAAAAGTTACTAACTCACAAGCTTCTCTAGGTGGTCAATTGTTAATAAAATGTTGATGTTTATAAAATGTTTATTATCCATTGTTTCTAGGATTTTTCTTCAACAGGAAGAAAATGATGCCATTAAATGCACTTGTCTAATATTTTGTGTTTTTAAAAAGTAAGTAAATTAGATTTGACATGTATGAGATTGATCATAGATGTGTTTGTTAAAGACATCTAAATGATTTATAAAGTTAAAATGCTAACTGTTAAATATAACATCAAGTACTCTTAACTCCTTAAACTCCTTAAGGTAATATGCTTAAACACATTATTGATGTTTTCATAAACTAGTAACATTAAAAAAAATTTTAATTACTTTATGTCTTAACTAAAAACCAGGTTATATAAAGGGTATAAATGTTTCAACTATTTCATCTTATTAAAATAAGATATATTGAGTAAAAAAAAATTCTGGGTAAAAACGTCTTCAAGTCTTCATGTAGTAAAGTTATAATACATCTAAGTAAACAATAAGAGGATCTAAATGATAAAAAAAGGTCTATGTAAGTAAAGGACAAGTTTGTATGTAACTAAGTTAGTTATATATATGTAACACAAATAGTTAAAACTATTCAAGGTTTTTCCCTAAGGTCAAATATTAATGTACTGGTATAAACCAAAGTTTAATCTGTTAAAATGACAAAAATTTCTTAAAACATTAATTCACTCCTAATGTGTTTGTTAAGTTTTATTCTCAGAACAACTACTCTTGGAGAAATTAAGGTTTGTACCACTCTGGTTAAACAGCAACTGGTATTTTACAGTATTGTACTATGTTACAGAATCTAGATTTTCTTTAAGTACTAAACTTGATTAATATAAAAACATCAATGTAATTATGGTGTTATTACTCTTCTTTACATATTAAACGTGTTCATATCTTTCAGGTATACAAGTCTTTAAAGTTAAAGATTTAAAGGAACATTTTATCAAGCTGGTGTTCTACAAACTAAAGCTATCTGTAATGATAAACTTAGACTTATAGAAATGACAAATTTTATTGGATATTTATTTATATCATTTGATGTTTTGTAACCAAACCTAAACCTTATGTTACCTTTTACACTGAAATATAAAAATGTAAAGGTATTTTTAAAAGATAGTGAGAAACTGATCTGTTTAAATGTTAATATTGTAGCTGACATTCCTATAGACTCAGAAACCGTTTGTCAAAATAACTCCAAAGTAGGCCAAACTTCAGTTCATTTAAAGTTGTATATCTCAAACAGGGGATATAAATATGTAACCCAGATTAAGCCATCTATAGACAGATAGTAAATAAAAAGGTAAAAATAACTATAAAGTTATAAACATTAAGTTAAAGCCCAGTACTCCTTAAGACTGGTAAGACTGGCTTGCTGGAGGTTTAAGACCAAGGTTTAAATATTAAGGTTAAAATAAGGGGCCTAAGAAAGCCAATATTTTGCTCTTGCCCTCTGAGTCAGCCTGAACCCTGGGAAAAGGGAAAGAGTTTTACAACTTTGGGCCACATAACCTCCCGATCAGGGAGATTAATGAGACCACTAGAGAACAGAAAGCCAATCAGTGTACATGCTGCAAAAGAGGAAGGTCACTGGAAAGGGAAGACATCCCTGATGCATCCAAGGGATGCCACATGGTCAGTGAGACCTTGACCCATCCTAGCACAGATGACACTAGCAGTGCTAAGAGGCCGTTCACGAGTTCCCCAAGAGTGTCCCACAACAACACTCAGCTGACTCTTAACAATAGATAAAAACAAGGTCCCTTTAACCATCTTGATCTTGAACATCTAGCAAAAACAGTTAAAACCAAAACACATTTAAAAATATATATATAGTTATTTTTAACTTAAGATGTACACTTGGGTTAGCCCCCCAAGAATAAATAAGACTGGAGACAACAAAAGAGAGATTTGTAAGCAAGAGTGCCTGATAATTATCAAAAGAAACCTGTCAGAATCAAAAGTTGTTAGTCAATTCAAGGCCTACAGATCTTCCTAACCTCCAACATAGGTAGGCTTAGTCAATGTTTACTAGTATATGTTTACTTGTATGATTCTCTAGCCCTAAGTAAAGTAACAACTAAGTGTTGTGTATACATTTCTGATAACTCTGACAATACAGAAGATTTACATTCCCAAATAAAGGCCTTATTAGGCTTTGTTAGGCCTTGTTATGCGGATAACTTCTTAGTTCTTGCACCTGCTGGGTTATTGCACCTGAGGAATCATTGATTTCTATTATCTTCATGATATTCATTGACATGTTCCAGATGTTACAACATTTATTATGTATTGATCTCATTTCAGTGCTCATGTCTTTTGTTTCTCTCATAGAAGCACCACCCCCAGGTAAATTTACAACCTGTACTTCCTGAATCAGACTTTCATCATGGACCCCTTTACTCAATTTATAAAAAGGGACTCCAAACTGCTTGTCCCACTGCACATCACCCTCTCTCAGCTTGAAGCAGCAAGAGCAGTCATCGCCCTATTCCTTACAGCAGTAGGAGTTCCCTAATATTAGAGGAAAAATACAATCAATGTAAATGTGTAATCGGGTCAATTCACAAAATGGAAGCTGGTTTGGTTAAAAAAAATGTTATAAAATATGAGCTGCTAAAACAACATATTCTGTCAGTCCAACCCCCACCTCTAATCAGACAAAACCTGATGTTACTCAGGACTATTCGTTAATTTCTACGTGACTCCAGAGGACATTTGATTTGCCTGTTTATCAGAAATAACTCTCTGCATCAATGCCTGGTATTTTTAAAATAATGTGTCAAAAAAACTTTGTGTTCTAGTACACCTTTTGCCACAAATATATTAGTATAAAAAAGACTATTGTTAATGGAACTAGGATTAGCAGGATATCTGCTATTTCAAGCCCCTTCATACTTTTGCTTTTAAGATTTCTAGTAGACCCCTAGATTATTAACTGTCTAGTTAACTATATAAGGCAGAGAACTAGTGCTGTTAAACTCATGGTACTCCAGTCCCACTATAACCCCCTCCTGATAGATGATAATGAGTCAAAGGTTTGACTCTATTCACTAGAAAAGGGGGGAATGTAAAATCCCAACTCAAGATGGAGTCACTCTGGCTCAGGCCTGCACGTATGCTCTTTGTGCTTCTGTGATTAATGCTTTGTGCTAACCTGCTGTTTGTGCTTCTGTGATTAATGCTTTGCTATGCTTGCTTCTCATGGATGGGGGTGCAAAACCACAGGCTTCCAGACCCCCTGGCCAGTTACCTAAAGTTCTAGGAACTGAAAGGGGACATAGGAGGCACTGTCACAGTTGAACTGTAAATAACTATAGATTGAATATCTGCCAAATCATGTTTTCCTGAGTCATGTAGCTAGCCCACCCTATAATAACCTCTGAAACCCTCACTTCGGGGTCACTCTCTGAAGGAAAGGAGAGCTGACCCCAATCGATTGGCCTGTGTGCCTATTTGCTCAATAAACTTTGCTGCTTCTGCAGAGTTGTCTGGGCTGCATTTCTTGGGGAGAGGTGCCGGCTGGATGCAACACCTAACCTTCATCAGGACAATATTTGATTTTATACTTTAACTTCATCCATTCATACTTCCATCTCTAATCTAGGTACATTAATATAATTTTGACACTGTATTTTTTCTGTTCTGTACCATTTTTAATATTCCATTCCTATAAGCATCACTGAATAACCTCCAGTGACTAGTGAAGAGTACCATTTCCTCACATGATGAATGATAACATTAAAGAAGAAGACCAAGGGAAGCATTAAAGACAGGATAATTGAAAATTGGTAAGATAGACTTCTCTGGGCATGGAGAAGAGGGTCATAAATGGTGTCTGGAGCCCAAGAAGTACATGTGTATTCACTTTTTATATATCCTGTGCTCTTTGTTCTCTCCTTTTTTCATCTGATCCCTCATTTCTGCTTATGGGACTAGGACAAGTTTAGGCTTGCTGAGATGCTCAATTTGCATCAACAGAATAGTGAGAGCATAGGATCCAGGTACAGGCAATTTGGTAGGGAGGGGCATAATTAGCATCTTTCTGGGAAATCAATCATTAACAACAGGTGACAGCTGGGGCACTTTTTAACAAAGTGATGGGAGAAAGGCCTCTGAAAGCATGAACATTTCAAGAGCTCTACATCCATTCAGGCTCAATTTGGCATTTTGTTGTGGTTCTGACTCACCTTATCTATCTACACTCACTGTCTTTCTAATTCTTGCTTCAAATGTATGCCAAAATAAGATTCATTCTGACTTCCACTTATTGAGAAAATACAATTTCAAATGACTCTTATTTTTCTCAGCCTGTGGTTGGATTGTATCAATTCATGTATGTTTTTTTCACATATTTTCAGAAGTATATTCATATAAATATTCATAATTGTCCAAATTCAGGTGAATTCTCTCACCCTAAGTCAAAGTAGGTAAAAAATTGTTTTAATTTTACCTATATTTGCACTTTTCCTAAATTTCTTTAATTCCCTGAACTCCAATATAAATTTCCAATTCTATTTCACATTGTATTTACATATTTATGTGTTACAATTGGTATGTGTTTTATCCATGATATATAAGGGATCCGATGAGCTTTTTCATGTTAACATACTTATTTCTTTATGCCTCTCAGTTGAAACATGTTTGTGTAAGATTCTCTGAACTCATCTACATTTGCCCACCTATATTCAGAAGTATATTCTCTGAAAAATTCATATTTATCCATATTTGTGTTAATTTCCTAAATATGTCACTACAAAATATGATACTGAATTGCATATATTTCTCTCCCAAATTCTAAATTTCCTTTAACCCTGTTACACCAAAATAATTTTTAAATGGGTATTGCACTTTCTTTTTAATTTTCAATGTCAAATTTGCGTACATATCACTATATATCCTGAATGACATTCAGCTTGTTATTCTCTTATTGACATAATATACTTTCATATGAAACTCACTTGACTAATTTCTTTATAAAAATTTATTATTATGTATATTTTTTTTCTCACAAATTTTCAGAAGTACATTCTTAGGGAATTTTCTCTCTCTTGATAGGCATGTTTATTATTTAACACTAACCCTAAGTCAGTAGAAACTGAATACAATATTGGACCTACTTCAGGATCAATTCCTATATTTTCTTTTTTTTAGGTCCCCATAGTACAATTTCCCAAGTGTATTTGGAATACTATTTTAATTTTCCATGTTCATTTCAAATACTTAACGCTTTTAATTGTATATGAGATTCATACTACCTACGACTTACTTACATATGATATTTTCATATGAGTCACAATTACTCACCCCTGTTTAGTATCCTGTCTAATCATGTATTTTCAATCAAAATTTCAGAAGCACTTTCTGAAGAATAAAATATATATCCATGTTCATACTAAATCTCATACCTTAACCCTAAGTCAGGATATAACATGTCACATATTTCTGTATATTAACCAACATTTTTCATTCCGTGTATACCCCACTAAATTCCAAAAAGAATATAGCCTTTAATTTTTAATTTTCACTGTACAATTTGCATATACATGGCAGTTTAATACATATCAGATTCATACTCCATTTTTCTTATTACATAACATATTTGTTATGGCTCTGTGTGACTCATCCTCATGTATCATTTTATGTATTTACATATGCATTACCACATATTCTCAGATGCACATAGTCATGATTTTTTATATTATTCCACATTTACCTTATTTGTCTAAGACTAACCTTCAACAGGACAATAGTTGACTTTATATTTTAACTTCATCCATTCATACTTCCATCTTTTCTTAAATTCAGGAACATTAATATAATTCTGACAGTGTATATTTCCTCTTCTTTACCATGTTCATCATTCCATTCCTATAGGCATCACTGAATAACCACTGGTGACTCTTGACAAGTGGCGTTTCTTCACATGATGTATTATAAAATTAGAGAAGCAGAACGAGGAAAGCATTAAAGCTGGGTGCATTGAAAAGTGGTAACATAGACTTTCCTGTGCATGGAGAAGAGGGTCATAAATGGTGTCTGGATTTCAAGAAGTACATGTGTATCCACTTTTTATATATTCTATGCTTTTTTTTTCTCTTTTCTTCATCTGACCTCTCATTTCTGCTTATGTGACCAGGACAAGTTTAGGCTTCCTGAGATGTTCAATTAGCATCAAGCTAATAGTGAGAGCATAGGACCCAGGTGCAGGCAATTGGGCAGGGAGGGGCATAACTAGCATCTTTCTGGGAAGAAAATCATTAGCAACAGGTGACAGCTGGGGCAGTTTTAATGAAATGGTCGGAGGAAGGCCTCTTAAGGCATGAGCACATCAAGAGCTCTCCACCTTTCCAGACTCAATTTGACCATTTCTTTTGATTCTGACTCAACTTATCTATTTACATTGACTGTCCATCTAATTCTTGTATAAAATGCATGCCCAAAATAAGATTTATTCTGACTTCCACTTATTAAGGAAATACAATTTCAAATGACTCTCACTTTTCTAATGACTGTGTAGGATTCTATCCATTCATGTACGGTTTTTCACATATTTTCAGAAGTACATTATTATGAATAGTCATAATTGTCTGCATTCAGGTGAATTCTCTCACCCTAAATCAAAGTCAGCAAAAAATTTGATAAAAATTTTACCTATCTTTGCACTTTTTCTAAATTTCCTTAATTCCAGGTACTCCAATATGAATGTCCAATTCTATTTCACCTGTACTTACATATTTATGTGTTACAATTTGTATGTGTTTTTTTACATGTTATATAAAGGAATGGACCAGCTTTCTCATATTAACATAGTGTATTTCTCTTTGGCTCTCTGTTGAAATATATTTGAGTAAGATTCTCTTAACTCATCTATATTTTCCCATCTACATTCAGCAGCATATTCTCAGTAATATTTATATTTATCCATATTTATGTTAATTCCTAAACATAACCCTGTATACCCAATCAGCAAGAAACAACAAACTCACAGATTTATTCATGGAAATTTTATTTTTCAGCCAGCAGGACTGCAAAGCAAATTAGAGCCAATTCAAAGTTGTAGCCCCCAACTTTGTTTAAATTACAGATTATATAGCAAAAGAAAACTGCAAGACAGGTGCTATGATGTTTTTTCTTTTTAGCTAATGCAAGCAAGCCAACAATAGAGAAGCAGAAATTGCAGTTAGCTAAGCCCTCTCTACACCCACCCTACACCCACCATAAATTTGGGAAATAGATTATAATACGGTTTAGTAAGCATTCTTGGTTTGACAAGCATACTGGAGTTGTTTTTTTAACTGAAACTTAGATCAAGAGGACTGTGACTCTTTGCAAAAATAAAGTATGTTGATGTTTGTGCTAAAGTTATGGTGTCTGACTGGGCTAATGTGAAGGTGGCTGACAGGGCTAAAGTTAAGGTGGCTGACAGCCCAGACAAAATGGAGTTTCTTAAGCTAAAGTTACCATATTCCCCACTGGCCTTTAACATTTGAGCAAATTCTTACTCACAAGTCTGTATCTTTTAAATATTTCTCTGTTAACTAGTCAGAATCCTTTATGTATAATAGTATTCCCCAGGTCTTGCCTAGATGCCAGTTACATCCTGGTACTGCCCATGACTTAACAGTAAGAATAATAGGGTTACATGACCTTGGGGAACATCCCTTTTTCTAAGGATGTCATTCATAGGCTAAAAGGGGTTATGGCTGGTCCATGGTGTTGAAGTCTTGCAACCCTAAGCAACACAAT
The DNA here is from genome assembly GCA_004024805.1 of Geosciurus inauris. Classification (NCBI taxonomy): domain Eukaryota; kingdom Metazoa; phylum Chordata; class Mammalia; order Rodentia; family Sciuridae; genus Geosciurus; species Geosciurus inauris. Next base: position 7,045 of record PVHX01030292.1, on the reverse strand, counting down.
GATATTCATTTTGGCCTGGACAATTAGGGCCACCATGTCAAATTGTAAGTCAGGGTATCTTTTTCATATGCTTGGTGTGCAGCTTTTTGCCTGCTGCCCATAGGGGTTATGACCATCTCTAGAGCCATCTGTTATCTCTGATATTAACATGCACAAATATATCCAGAAAATGGGCTGAGTAGAGGTCATCATCCTGGAAAGTTTTTGTAGCCAGGAGTAAATCATCCATATATTGGAGAAGGGTAACTTCAGGGTGAATTACCTTGTAACTCTGTAAATCCTTGCTGAGGGTTTCATCGGAGAAGATGGGAGAATTCTTGAATCCTTGGGGCTGCCTTGTCCAAGTTAGTTGTCCTGTATAGTCCCCACTTGGATCAGTCCATTCAAAGGCAAAAATAGGTTGACTCACCTCAGCCAGAGGAAGACTGAAAAATGCATCTTTTAAGTCTAGTACAGTATACACAATGTAATCTGGAGGCAAGAGACTCAACAGAGTATATGGATTAGGAACCATAGGGTGTATTGTTTCTACTGGTTTGTTGACCTCTCAGAAGTCTTGTACTGGGTGATAATGTTTTATCCCCAGCTTCTGATCTTGCAGTAGAGGATTATTCCAATTAGACTAACAAGATTTTTAAAATACCTTTTTTTAAAAAGTTTATTTATATGGGGATTAATTCCCAATAGCACCTTTCTGTTAACAGGATACTGTTTTACTCGAATGGGGATGACAGAGCTGGTCAGGTGTACAATTATTTGGGGTTAATGTTTTGCCAAACCCAGAGGGTTAAATTCAGCCCAGACTTCTGGAAAGTCAATTAGAAAGTCTGACAGACAATAATAATCTGACAAATAATTACCCAGATAATCACAGTTCTTGAGTGCTCTTTCCCCTAAGATTTTTCCGGTAGTAGTTGATATTTTTCCCCCAGAGGACAACTAACAAGAAGAGTAATGGTATCTTTTTCTAGGCAAAGTGTAGTATTTCCCTGGGCAAATGTTACAGTTACCCCCAACTTACTTCCAATGTTCTTTATTTTTTTTCCTTACAATAGACACATTGATCTTTTTTTAAAAATATTTATTTTTTAGTTGTAGGTGGAAAGAAAATCTTTATCTTATTTTTATGTGGTGCTGAGGATCGAACCCAGTGCCTCTCGCATGTTAGGCCAGCACGCTACCACTGCGCCATAACCCTAACCCCGGCACATTGATCTTTATCCAAAGTATGTTTCCTAGGTTTGGTGGGTTCTGTATTTGGTTTAAAATTTTGTGATCTGGATGCAGCTAGAAGCACCTTGGCTAATCTTTTGGTTTGTCTGTCTCCTACAGGATCTCTGTTATTATAGACTCTTTGAGCTATCTCTATCTATTCGGACTCTTTGAGCTATCTCTATCTATCTCTTCTTATTTCTGGAGTTTATATTTTATATTTGGGGCCAAATTAGACACAAAGGCCAAATTAATAGCTTGCCTGTTCTCAGGTGCTTCCAGATCAATTGGAATAGATAGTCTATAGGCCTGTATGAGGAACTCGAGGAAAGCATTTGGGGATTCATCTGGCTTATGGTTCATCTTGTTTACTTTGGCAAGATTAGTTGGTTGGCAAGCAGCTGCATGGATTTCTCTCATAAGAGGCCAAACTCATATTGCACCCCCTTACCTTTGTCCAAATTTGGATTCCAATCCAGGTGGGTTGGAGGAAAAATGCAGGAGATCCAAACAGGATTGACAGTGGGGAGGTCATTAGGTCTCACAATGGATGTATTTGCATTCTTCTGAAGGAAAAAAGTAGTTGTTATCAATCATCCCAGGTGGGCTGTTGGGTATAAAATATTGACTCCAAAAGAGAAATGAGACCTTAGTGTTCTTCTGAGAAAGAAGGATTTTGACTTTTCCAGTTATAAAGATCACTAGTGGTAAAGGGGACATAAATTATAAAGGGACCCTGCTGGGAGGGAGCAGGGAGCAAAGGAGCAGGGGAACATATTTAACATATTTGGACATATGGGGAGCAAAGGAGCAGGGGAACATATTTAACATATTTGATATAAAAATAGGACTAATAGTACTATAATTACACTGATGTTATTATATTAATCAAGTTTAGCTCTTAAAGAAAATCTAGACTCTTTGACATTGTACAGTACTCCACAATAACAGTTGTTGTTTAACCACAGTTGTATAAACATTAATTTCTTTAAGACTTAGTTTCCCCAAGTGATAAAACCTGATCAATACAAGAAAATTATCTTGATAAGAGCAGAACAATGTTTTATACTTTGTTTTATATCAGTACATTACATTTGTACTAATTAGACTGAATATAATCACAAATATAACCTTTTTGAAATTTATCCTTTTTATAGACTCTCTTGTCACTTTGATCTTTTTTATTGCTTACTCTAAACTTTCTTTATCACTTACTTTAAATCCTCTTGTTTCTTTTATCATACAAACACTTTCTTACACAGAAACATTTTCTTTTCATTCCATTAAGTACCATATCTAGAATCTTTAATTCCCATTTCCCCCATCTATTAATTCCTTCTTCTGTTTATATCCCAAAACAATACTTGTAAATTTCTGAATTTAGACAAATTATTTTATTCTAATAATAAGAAATACTTTACGTTATTTGCGGTACTCTAATTGAAACATATAGAAATCTATAAACCTTTGTATGTACAATTATATTTGTTTACCTTTTCATGAAAACACAATGTTTAAGTATATAGAATTATACCTATTGGGTTTTAAACTTATAAATGTTGCTTTTAGTGATGACAAAACAATTTTAAATCTTTTTTGAAAAATTACCCTTTATGAAAACACCAAAAATGTTATCCTATGGGATTTAAAGGAGTAAAATTAATTGATGTTAGATTTCACAGTTAGCATTTTAAATCTGATTTATTTATTTTCATTATAAAAACCAAGATATTAGACAAGTGTATTTAACAGTATTAGCCATTTTTCCCTTGCTGAAGAAAAGTCCTTTGACCACCTAGAAAGACTTATGAGTTAAGTAATTTTAAAGACATCCTGACTTTTATCTATTTACCTAATATAAATTGAAGCTTTTAAATCACATGATTTAAAGGTATTTGGATTTATTTTAGGTTTTAACTTATGAGCACTCATTATCTGTGTCATTTTTGATATCATGTACATGGTATATACACACACAAGTAGACATACAACACATAACACAAGTGTGCACACATAATAGTAACAGTCTTGCAACTTCCTGCAGATGGATTTCCACTGCAATGTTAGATGTTTAAAAACTCCATTGTTGAAAATAAATAGGACTGATCAGAAAAACATTAACCTAGATGTGAAGGATTAAAATCATGAGCTCAACAAATAGAAATTAAGAAAAGCAAAAGTCTTTTCTTATTATGTCTTTTCTTATTATGTCAACCTAGACTTGTGTATACAGCACAGATTTTCTGAGATCAGAAGCAGTTGCTAAGGCTCCATAATAAGCAGCCAGTTTCTGAAATTCCTGAAAATTAGTTAGAAAGCAGTCAAGTACAGATGAAGAACAAGAAGAAGGTTGCTGTCTCATACTGACCTGTGGAAAGAGGGTGGCATGCACAGACAAAATTATGACACATATAACAGAGAGACAAACAAAATCACAAAAAAACAACCTGACTTGGCCACCACTGGAGGCCAACCAGAAGACCACAGTGACATCTTGTGGGGTCTTGAGACTCCATGTAAGTGACTGGGTCCAGTCTTACCTTGTTTTCCAGTAGGATCTATCTACCTGATTCCTGATTCCTGACAAGATCTGGGCAAACTCAAGAGTGGGGCTGAGGCACTTCTCTTGGGAGCTCTCCCCTACTTTTGGTTTCAGTGAAGACCAAAATTTAGCCAGACGAGTGAATTGCTGAGATGAAAGAATCTTGCTGAAGTTGCCAGCAAACACACCAAAATGTTATACCCAATGAGAGAAAAAAAAACAAACTCACAGATTTATTTAAAAAAGGTTTACTTTTTACCAGCAGGACTGCAAAGCCAATTAGAGTCAATTCAAAGCTGCAGCCCTCTGACTTGGTTTAACTTACAAATTATGTAGCAAAAGAAAACTGCAAGTCAAGCGCTATAATATTTTCTCTTTTTAGCCAATGCAAGCAAGCCAACAAAAGAGAAGTATAAATTGCAATTAGCTAAGCCCACACTATGCACACCCAACACACATCCTATAATTGGGAAATAGATTGTAACATTGTTTAGTAAGCATACTGGGTGTGGCGAGCATCCTGAACTTGTTTTCTAACTGAAACATAGGTCAAGATGAACGTGACTCTTTGCAAAAATAAAGTACATTAAAGTTTTGGCTAAAGTTAAGGTGTCTGAGTGGAATAAAGTTAAGGTGGCTGACAAAGCTAAAGTAAAGGTGGCTGACAGCCCAGATAAAATGAAATTTCTTAAGCTAAGAGTTACCACAACCCTAAGTCAGTATAAAATATGATATAAAATTGTATATATATATATCTAGAATATCTCTCTAGAATCCTAAATTTTCTTTAATCCAGGTACACCAAAATAATTTGTAAATGAGTATTACACATTCATTTTAATTTTCAATATTAAATTTGCATACATATCACTGTATATCCTGAATGAAATTCAGCTTGTTATTCTCTTATTCACATAATATATTTTCATATGAAACTCACTTGAAAAATTCCTCCATTAAAGTTTATGTTTACATATATAGTTTTTCTCACAAATTTTCAGAAGTACATTTTTAGACATATGTTTTTTTTCCAACAATAACCCTAAGTCAGTAGAAATTGAATACAATATTGGACCTACTTCAAAATCAGTTCCTATGTTTTCTTTCATCCAGGTACCATAGTATAGATTTGCAAGGGTATTTGGAATACTATTTCAATTTTCCATGTTTATTTTGCATATCTAATGCTTTTAATTGTATATGAGATGCATCCTAACTACCATATGATATTTTCATATGACTCACAATTTACACATCCCTGTTTAGTATCCTGTCTAATCATATATTTTCACTCAAAATTTCTCAGAAGCTCTTTCTGAAGAATAAAATATATATCTATATTCATGTTAATTCTCCTAACTTAACCCTAAGTCAGGATATAACATGGCACATATTTCTGTAGTTTAATCAACACTCTTCATTCTATGTACACCCAAGTAAATTCACAAGAGTATTTAGCCTTGAATTTTTAATTTTTGCTATAAAATTTGCACATCCATGACTGTTTAATGCATATAAGATTCATACTCCAATTCTTCTATTTACATAACATGTTTATCATGGCTCTGTGTGACTCATCCTCATGTAGCATTTTATGTATTTACCTATCCATCACCACACATTCTCAGATGTACATTGTCATGATTATTTATAGTATTTCACATGATTATTTATAGTATTCCAAATTTACCATATTTCTATATGCCTAACCTTTATCACCACAATATTTGATTTTATACTTTAACTTCATCCATTCATGCTTCCATCTCTTCTTAAATCCATGAAAATTAATATAATTTTGACAGTGTATTTTTCCTGTTCTTTTTCAATATTCCATTCCTATAAGCATCACTGAATAACCACCAATGACTTGTGATGAGTGGTGTTTCCTCACATGATGAATTATAACTATAGATACACAGACTGAGAAAAGAATTAAGGCTGGGTTTATTGAAAAGTGATAACATAGACTTCTCTGGGCATGGAGAAGAGGGCCATAAATGGTGTCTGGAGCCCAAGAAGTACATGAGTATTCACCATTTGTATATCTTATGCTGTCTTTGTTCTCATCTTCTCTTCATCTAATCTCTCATTTCCACTTATGTGATCAGGATAAGTTTAGGCTTGTTGAGATGTTCAATTGGTATCAAGCTAATGGTGAGAGCATAGAATCCATGTGCAGGCAATTGGGAAGGGAGGGGCATAATTAACATCTTTTCAGTGATAGCTGGGGAAGTTTATAATGAAGAGGTCAGAGGAAGGTCTCTGAAAGCATAAACATTTCAAGAGCTCTCCACACTTCCAGACTCAATTAGGCCTTTACTTTTGATTCTGACTCATCTTATGTACCTACACTGATGGTCTTTCTAAATCTTGCTTCAAAAGTATGCCCAAAATAAGATTCATTCTGATTTCCACTTTTTGACCTAGCAAATATCAAATGACCCTCAATTTTCTCATGCCTGTGTAGGATTCTATCTATTCATGTACATTTTTTCACTTATTTTCAGAAGTACATTCTTAGGAATACTCATAATTGTCCAAATTCAGGTGAATTATCTCACTCTAAATCAAAGTCAGTAAAAATTTGATAAAAAGTTTTACCTATTTATAAATTTTTCCTAAATTTCCTGAATTACAGGTAGTCCAATATAAATTTCCAATTCTATTTCTCCTTGTATTTACATATTTATGTTACAAGTTCAATAACTTTGTACATGTTATAAAAGGAATCCAACCAGCTTTCTCATATTAGCATACTGTATTTCTTTTTGGCTCTCTATTGAAACATATTTGTGTAAGATTCACTGAACTCATCTATGTTTTCCCACCTATATCAGAAGTGTATTCTCAAAAATATTTATATATATTCATATTTGCATAAATTCCCTAAACATAGGCATTGGGTCTCTGGTCTGATTCCCAGGTCCTTGATTCACTTTGAGTTTAATTTTGTGCATGATGAGAGATAGGGGTTTAGTTTCATTTTGCTGCATATGGATTTCCAGTTTTCCCAGCATCATTTCTTGAAGAGGCTATCTTTTCTCCAGTGTATGTGTTTGGCTTCTTTATCTAGTATAAGGTAACTGTATGTAAGTGGGTTTGTCTCTGTGTCTTCTATTCTCTATAGCATTGGTCTACATGTCTATTTTGGTGCCAGTACCATGCTGTTTTTGTTACTACAGCTTTGTACTATAATTTAAAGGTCTGGTATTGTGATGCCTCCTGCTTCACTCTTCTTGCTAAGGATTGTTTTGGCTATTCTGGGTCTCTTATTCTTCCAAATGAATT
>PVHX01030291.1:0-16012 GCA_004024805.1 Geosciurus inauris | reverse complement strand
GATGGGATGTATCATGAGTATCATGATGTCTGGGTAGCTTTTAAAATTAAAATCTTAGCCAGACGTGGTGGCGCAAGCCTGTAATCCCAGCACTTTGGGAGGAAAATTGTGACTTCAAAGCCAGCTTCAGCAACGGCCAGGTGCTAAGCAACTCACTGAGACCCTGTCTCTAAATAAAACACAAAATAGGACTGGGGAACTGGCTCAGTGATCGAGTATCCCTTAGTTCAATCCCTGGTACCCTCATCCCCAAAATTAAATTCTTTGATTTCTTGCCTAGAGAGAAGTGGTGTCTCTCACAACCTATGGGATATAGAAGATAGGTTTTGAAGGCATTTTGTCTAGGAGGTGGATAGCAATCTTAGCCTGTGGACATACAAAACAATGCAGTGAAGTTCAGGCTTATTGGAGCTCACAGAATATGTATTCATTCAAGACTAATGGGCCCTTCTAGGTTGGCTGCTTGAACTGACGAAATGAACCAGATCATATTCTTTGCTTTCTGAGCTCTGTAGACAAAACGAAAAGGAAAAAAAAAAGTGTGTGTGTGTGTGTGCATGTGCGTATGTGTAAAAAGCAGCAAATGTACCTTTTATTTTAGAAACAAAAATATCATTTCTGACCCAACAATAGCCGGATCCCTGTGAATGAAGGGTTTGCATATTTTCCTGTTTTAACGGTTCTAGTATAAACAGCCCAAGCCCAGACCTGATTGTCAGGAGGTCCTGAGCAGCCCAACCAGAATGCTGGAAATGACTCTGTGAGACCTGAGAATTTAGACCAGGCTATGTGCCAGGAATTGGGCTTGTGTTTAACAGTAGCAATGGGGTCAAGAGTTGAGGGAGAGGGCAATTGCAGTGATCCCCAAGACCATAGTTAACATCAGAAGCAACAGCAACAGCCACTGCAGAGGCAGGAGGAGAAGTAATTACCATGCACTGAAGATTTCTTTGTACAAGCACCAGGCTAAATGTGTGATTATTTATTTAAATACTTACAAAAGCTTGATGTGGTAGGCATTATTATTCCAATTTGTAGAATGAGGTTCAGAGGTTGAACAGCTTTTCTGAGGTCACATGATTTCTAAGAAGGAGGTCCAGGATCAAATGAAGGCATGTTTGACTCCTAACACTGCACTAAGAAACCCAGATCACAAACACCATTTTTTCTTTCCGTGTTTGGTGCTTTGATCCTAGAAGCTGCTAGGGCAGCTCTTCAGATGCATTGCTGGTCTATCCTTTCTTTCTTTTTTCTTTTTGGTACTGGAGATTGAACTCAGGGGCACTTGACCACTGAGTCACATCTCCAGCCCTATTTTGTGTTTTATGTAGAGACCTTTCATGACATCCCTGCACCAGCCCAGCTCCCGGGTGCCCAGCAGAGGGAGACAGTTGTCAGCAGGGGCTGGAAGGCTCTCTTCCAGTTCAAAGCAATACTAAATTTTGGGGTGAATTCTTCATGTCCTGAGAATGGCATCACGATTTTCTTTGTTAGAAAAGGCCAAAAATTCAACATTTATTGATCAACTACTGATTATATATTTAATGATGCAGGGACTGTAGTTAGGGAGACTTTCTTGGGCCTAAAACAAACAGAATTGGTGCTGGCATATAAAAAAAAATATTGTTCCTCCATATGATGGATTAAGCAGTCACTGAAAAAAATCATTTCTCAAAGAAAAAGATATGGAGAAACCCTTGTAGTGAAAGATAAAAGACAAGCAGAATGCAAAACTGTAAATTCTATGTAAAAATACAGTATGTTAATTATGAAGATATAGACTTATTTTTATTAAAATCTATAAATAAAAGACTGAGGAACGTTATTAAATATTATCTGTGATTACTCTGTGCGGGGGAGGTGAAGTTATTGTAATTTTTGCTTACTTTGTGCATCTTAGCGCTTTACTTTCCCAGTTTTCTTCATTTTGAGTTGGCTTTGTAAGTGGAAGAAAATGTGAAAAATCCTCATATGTAGCACCGGAAGTGCACAGGTATGATTCAATTTTACCCCAGGATGAAGGCTAGGGGTGTGGTTCAGTGATAGAGCTCTTGCTTAGCGTATGTGAGGCTCTAGGTTTAGCACCAAGAAAAAGACCAAAAAAAAAAAAAAAGTTTCATTCCATTCCAGGATGAATTTCAGCAGGTGGAATTCTCCGCCTCACTAAGACTTATTTCAAGAGCGAGGATGGGGGCATCTTGAATCAGTTTTGTCGGGGGTGACCCTGAGGGTAGGCCCTGTGCGGTGCGGGTAGGGAGCTGGCCCTCTCCTGTGGTTCAGCCGCTCTTCATTTGTCGGGAAGACAAGGGCACCCCAAGAAACCGAGGCAACCAAGCGCAAGGGTGACCCTCAGGAAGAGTTGGAAGTCCTCCGCACCGAGGTGCACGCTCTTTCGAGAGCAAGCTGGACCTCTGAGCACCAATCAATGCTGTGGTGGCGGAGAGTAAGGAGTAGAGAGGCCTGAGCACAGCCTGAGTCTCTTCCCTGAGTGGCCAGTTCCCCGGTGGCCTGCGGCAGAGGGCCCGGCGGGCGCCTGCGGGTTGCGGCTGCCCACGCCCCGCCCCTTACCTCCCGAGGGCTGATGGCCCGGGATCCCGGCGGAAGCCGCAAAGTAGCGGAATTGCTGACGCAGAGGTCCTTGTCCTTTTGAAGCCCTCTAACCTGAACACCTGGGGTCTTCCCTGGCGGTGCAGAACTAAAATTGGGAATTAAAAAATACGCAAGGGTCTCGGCAGAGGTTGAAGATGCGGCAGCCACTCTGGGGATCTAGCGAGAGTGTCGTGGCCTTGCTGAGCGCTGGCTTTTCTGGCTGAAGCTCCTAGTTCTCTGAGGGAGGCGGCGGTGATGTCGCTTGGTGCCAGCAGAGGGCAGCCTCGAGATTGTGAGGCCGTACAGCGACCTTGCCAAACCGCCGACTCCCTTCCAGCACCCAGACTATGCGGGATGGGGGCGGCCTTGGAGCCCAGAGAGCAGCAATGTTAGTGAGCTGGAGCCGGGCATTAGGCCCAAGGGCACCCTGTGAAATGTGATCCAGCTACAGCCCTCGGGCAACCTCACCCGGACTGTGAGGGCTTACAGGGACAGGGGCCGGGCTGGAGACCAAATGCTTCAGGAGGGAAAGAAAGAAGCAAACCCAACGCTCACAGGAAATATGTTTTTCAGCAATAGAGTTCAAGCTTGCAGAAACCTTTTTAATGAGGTTTGTGAGAGCTAGGATAGTTTTCACATCCTTGGCGCAGGAAGTCAGAGGCCAGGAGTGGAATGGCTCAGAGGCACGCGCGGGAGGCACGGAGCAAGCAACGACAAAGGCGATCCCCGCTGGGAGCAGAGGGATAGCGGGCTAGGGACACAGAGACACCTAACTGGCCACTTTTTGGCTTTACTTGGGTAACTCATTGTAGCGCTCTAGACTCCGACTAATCACTTCTGTGAAATGGGCATGGTGGGCTCCTGGTTGGTAGCGACTGAGACAGAAGGAGCTCAATGAAATCAAGTTTTGTCTCTGCTCCGGCTCTGGGTTTGTAACTGGGCTGAAAGAATCCTTTCTCCGCGTGTTCACCTGACACGGCTGCCTTGGAGACCCAGGCCCGCCAGATTTTGGAATTGTTGCACGTTGCCCTCAGGCCAGCTCCGAACTTCCCGGATCCGGGCTGAGGCTTGAGTCACCCGGCTCGGAAACAGCGCGCGTAACTGCAAGGGAACTGAAACCCCCGCACCTGGTTCAGTGGGTCTTCCGGGAAGCCAAGTGAAGAGCCAGAGGGCTTGCCCACCTGGGGTCTCTTGAAACACTGAACAGACCCGCATCCCAACACTTCAACACACCCACGTTTAACAACCAGCACCCCAGAATCTTTGGCTTGTTTCTCAGACGTGTTAACGGCCACCCCTTAACTTCTCTTCGTTTGTTTCAACATCTGTAAAATTTAAAAGGAGAGCATTTGCCTGGACGGTTGTGAAAATTATGTTTGAAAACAATAAAGGCCTGTGTAAATGTGAGACATTATCAACTAGAACAGTTTATGAACGTGTGCACATTCACATCGGCGCGTGTACATGTGCGTGCCTGTCTCCATAAACATGACAGATGCCCACGCAAGTACGCATGTACTTTCACACAGATACAGGACATCCTTCTGCAGGCGCGCTCATGCACACCGTACTCCACACACGAACACGGCAGTCTGCGCCTGGAGGCAGAGTGTGTACATTGTTCTGCCCACCCGTTTCTCCCGAGCTGGGTCAGTAGTTCCCGGCGAAGTAAGGTCCCGGGTACTGCTCTGGGATGCGGAAAAGGCCGGATCCGGGTCTGTAGGTCATCGCCTAGGCGCCACCGGGTTCCTTTATCTCTCATCTGCCGGCGGTGGGCAGCTCCAGTTTCAGTGGGGAGCGAGACCCCTGAGCCAGCTGATGGGGGGCAGGGAGCAAGAAGAGGAGGTGGCGGAGGGTGCTGCGGGCGCGGGAGGCTGCAGGGCCTCACTTCTCTGGTCTATCGCCCTTTCTTTGCCCCCCACGTCGAACCCCTACAGAAGAAAAAGGAGGGTCCCTGAGCCATTTCACTTAGGAAAGATGCCCAGGCCCTCTGCCCCCATAAGTCATCATCAAGGAAGGCGAATGGGTCTGGGAGAATATGTGATTCCAGAGTTTTTGGGCTGCAGCGCCGGCCTGGAGTCCCGGAACACTACAAGGTGTGCCTGGGCAGTGCTCCACACCAGCTGGTCGCCGGGCTCACTACTCCTTTTTCCGCAGGGATTCCAGCTCCCAGGTGCGTCTGCGGTACCCTGGGAAGCTGAAGAACTCTAGGCAACGCTGCAGAGGCCCGAGTTCCGCTGCGACCTGTATTTCTAAATCACAGAGAATGATCTCGCAGGGTCACAAATGCTCTCCTGTTTTCTGTACAGACCCTTTCGTTAGAAAGAAGGATGTTGCGCAGGGAATTTGAGGCCCGGCGCTGGAGGAGTTTCCGTGGCCACAACAAGGCACAGGGGCGCAGCTGGGATAGACACCGCACGGGTTCGGATCCTGCGGGCCAACCGAGCCCAACAGTTGCAAACGCCACCGTCGCAGCATAGGTTTAGCACGATTCCACTTGTGGGGATACAGTCAGGTGAGGAGCCTTTGGGGAAAAAAAACGCTGGTGGGAGTAAAGTCCAAAAAAATTTAGTAGCAGAAGATTTTCAGGGCTATCACGGATCTGTGCCGTATTTCAGCTTGAAGATGGGGGCAAACTGACCTTGCAGCTTCTGTTCCGCGAGGCCAGTGGGCTAGAAACTTCTCCATACGAGGTTGAAAGGGGCCAGTGGGACTGCCCGTTCCCCTCTCCCTGGGGACTCCTCAGGGCTCTGACCCGGCCTTTATCTCGGAATGGTCAGCAGTCGCGGGGGCTTCAGGAAAGAGGACAAAGGCCCGGTGTCACTGCGGGCGGGGGCTTGGTTTCCTGGCTCGCTGCTCACATCCACAGTCTTTAGCAGTTGTTGGGGGGAGATTTTTTAAAAATATGTGTCGAATTTCCTTTTTTTCCCTTCTAGAAACAAACAAACAAAAAAAGCAAATGGCATATTCTCCTTCCCTCCCGGTTCACAGAGACTTAAGTTTCCTGGGATCCTGTTCTTTAGTTGTGTTTGCCTTCCTAGACAAGCAGTTTTCCTTTTCTTAGAGGAAAATCCAGGAAAAGGTTTTGTTTTATTCAGTTCGATAGCATTATTACTAAAGACAATCGGGCAGGCTAAGGGCCCAACTTGGACAACAAGAGTTGTCCTCCCTGCGTGGCCAGGGCTTCGATGGCCTGGGCATTTGGTACCGCTGAGCGTAATCAGGGCCTCCTGTGTGTCCTCCTGCGGAACCGCGGTGCAGACCATCCTGAGCTCAGGCCCGCTGAATTATCCCACCACTCCAGTATTGTTTAGAGCAGGCAGGAGGGACTCTGCCCGCGCAGGAGGATCTGAGTTTGCAGCGCCATCAACAGGCCCGCGGTGAGGCGCTGGCGGCCCAGGCCCGGATCTTCTCAGGCAGCTGTCCCCGCACTGCCCCTGCTCCCCACCCGCGGGCGGCGCCTTTGCCGGCTGCAGCTTGGCCCAACCCGCTTCCTGCGTTTGCCCCTCGGGTTTTCCGTTCCTCTACAAAGGCCCAGGGAACCTCGCCCACAAGCTGACCCCCACAACCTCCTTCCAAGGGAGGCTACCTTCTGCTTTTCTGAAAAAAGGAAAAGAAAAATTCAAGCAGTCCCGCGTCTGGGAGGGAGGCGAGAGCCAGATAGCCTGTTAGTGGCGGCTGCCGCTAGCCCCAAGCGCTTGGGTCCGCACCGCTTCGCGGGTCGGTCGGTCGGGTCTTTCTCACAGAAAACCTCGCGCACGGGTGAACGTTGCCTTGGGAGAAGGTAGAAGGCGGTTGGAACAGTCCTGGGAGGGTCCTGCCGCTCACTAGCTGTGACCTTAGGGGTCGATTATTTACGGCCACAGCAACAGGGTGCGTCTTGTAGTCCACTCTGCGGTTGGGAAGAGTGGACGCAATCGCATGTGTCTGGGTACCGGTGAGTGCTCGGTGGTCTGGGCTCTAGGGGCGCACAGATGTGGCTTGGCCTTTGAGACTGGGTTAGGGTGTCAAGACCCTATAGGATTACTCCTAAAGGCTTTTCCTCTCTCCCTGCCCTCCTATTCGCTCCATCCCCTTCCATTCTATTTCCTTCCTCCCTTTCTCTTTTTCTTTCTTTCTCTCTTTTATTCGGTAGGGGAGGTGAAACTGTTATTGGACATCTACCACACATTGGCATTAGAATATTTAATTATCTTAATATACATGTGTTTCACTACTTCTATTTTACAGATAAGAAAATTAAGCAGGGTGTGATGGCGCTCTGCTGTAATCCCAGTTACTGGGGAGGCTGAGGCAGAAGGTTCACAAGTTCTAGGTCAAGCTGGGCAATTTAGTGAGATTCTGTCGCAAAATAAAAACAAAAGGGCTGGTGATGTAGCCCAGTGGTGAAGTATCCCTGGGTTTGATCCCCAGTACCACAAAACAACCCCCCAAATATGGAATTGGTACTTTGCCCAAGGTTACATAGTCATTAAGGGTGACATCTGGCTTTATGTCAGTTCTTCTCAGCTCAATAGGCCTCTATCTGTGCCTCTTCTTGCACAAACCACCTCGCCGAGTGACATGGTCTCAGGACAAGCTTGTCACAGCTAGCTCATCAGCAAGGCAGAGCCCTAACAACCTAAAGCGCAGCAGTTTCTGTTGCGTAGTCTGTTCCGCAGCTCAGACCTGGGCCTGTGCTCCCTTCTACTCTGGGCAGGCACACCTTTACTTACTGATCCTGGGACATCAAGTGGCAGGGCCTCTGCTACTTGAACTGTCTGGGCAGCTGGGATCAGCTGCTCTCAGGTCTCCCCTTAGAATTTCTGAGGCTGTTTTGCCACAGACAGCTGGGTAAGAAAGACTGGGTCCTTCTTTTCTCTGGTCTTCACGTTCCCTAAATATAGTGTAATTTTAGGGCTTTGGAATCCAGATACCATTTTTGTGCAGCCTGGAGCCCCCTTTCTCAAGAAAGCAGAAAGCCACTAAGACTGTTGGTTTTAAGAATCCTTATTTTCTTTTTGTCCTTAAGGCAGAACTAGGGGCATGAAGGTTACTCCTGCCGGTACCACACCTCTGGTCCTCATTACATAGGATAGGGATGTGATCTCTGGTCCCATCCCATCCCTTACACAGATCCCACATGCTACTCTAAGGAACAGGGAAACCCAGACTGGGTGGTATTACCTATAATTCTAGCTACTTGGGAGGCTGATACAGGAGGATCACTTGAACCCAGGAGTTCAGCACCAGCCTGGATAACATAGACACCCACATCTTATTTGGGAAAATAAAAAAAGCCGGGCATGGTGGCACATACCTGTAATCCCAGCAACTTGGGAGCCTGAGGCAGGAGGATAACAAATTCAAGGCCATGCTCAACAACTAAGTGAGGCCCTAAGCAATTTAGTGATATTCCATCCCAAAATGAAAAATAAAAAGGGTTGGGGATGTGACTCAGTGATAAGGAGCCTCTGGGTTCAATCTTCAGTGCCAAGAAAAAAAAGGAAGAGAAAGGAAGAGGAAGAGGAGGAAGAAAAAGAAAGAAAGAAAAGAAAGAAAAAATGAAAAGGGGGGGAAAAGGTGTTTGGATTGGCAATGTAGCTCAGTGATGGAGAGGTTGACTAGGAATAGAGGCTGCCTATTGGTGGTGATAGCCAATAGGGCAGGTCTGCGTAGTTATCAGAGTTGGATAAGCAGAGTAGAGATGCAGAGTAGGGCTCTGAGGTTGGCCAAGTAACTTTCTGCCCCCAGACTCCTTCCTGGAGGCCAGGAATTTGGCCTAGTAGCTCAAGGGCTCCAGGGCCTGGTCAAGGGAAGAGCTCAGGCCAGGGAAGTTTCCTGCGGGTCTTCTGCCAGCCTGCTTTCATGAAGCCAGGGTTTACCCCCAATTTCTACCTGCCACCAGGGGGCTCCACAAGTCAGTTTTTCAGGGTTGGTTTGCAGGAGAGAACAAAGACTCCATGTATCTAACCCCAGGTGAGAGTCCTGGGCTTCTTGCCCACAAACTCCACATGTGGGACAGCAAATTCTTTACTGATGAAAGGGGGAAAGGCTTGGACAGCCTATGGAGAGGGCTATGGGGCTATCCTGAGAACTCGCTAAGTTCCCCTCCCACAGTCCCTTGGCTCATGTACTGCTTTGGTAAAGACTTCTCCTTAGTCTCCCTTGAGAACAGGACACCCCTCCCCAATCCACTTACTTTGGGCAGTTTTAGGGGGAGATTCTGGACAGCTGTAAAAATTCGTATGTAAATGTGAGGAGAGGGATCATCCTGTTGGCAGTGAGCGTGAGGATGTTTACATCCATCCACACAAGCATTCAATACCATATGTAGCAACTCATTACCCAGGACCTTCAGAAATTGACAGAGTATTTGTATCAAACTCTATTTGTGTTGTATTTACAGTACATACTGGCAAACATATATACATACACCCACATAGGCCGCTAACCATCCAAGCCAGACTGTATATGCTAAGGCTTAATTGTTAAATGTCAGGAACTCTCTTAAGTCCTTTTCTCTCACTTAGGAAATTCCCTAAACCAACTTCTCTAACAGAAACTCAAAAGTGCAAAGAGGGAGAGGAAAGAAAGGAAATAAGAGACGAAGAAAATCTGCAATTGCCCTAAACTTTTAGCACTGGGGGGAAGTGAACAAACAGAGTTTTGGAGAAGCCCCCCAGGGCTGCAATTAGAGACAGATGTCTTCCTATAGGCATGCATGGGGAAGTGAGGTATGATTAGGCTCCCTTCTCTCACTTTCTCCAAACCCTCTCTGTAGATCCCACCAATTCTTTCATTTCATCCCACTTGCTTAGTGAAGCTTTTCAGTCTTGGGAGCTTCTTGCCTTTTGGTTTTCAGGGGCAGAGAGAGGCCCTGTGCTCCAGCTCAACATTCTTACTTCACTGGAGGTGAGCTGCTATCTGGCTACCAGTAGCTCTGCCTAGGAGACTGCCTTCTCCTGCTTTTTCTGCCCTGGATAGCGGCTAAAGGGGATGCTGACAGCCAGCCTCTAAGTAGGGAGAATCTGCCAGATGAAGTACATATTCTGTTATTGTTCAGTAAGCCAGGCATATATACCTCAAACATAACAGCACACATCATCATGAGGTATAATGCGACACACACTGTGGTCCCCGTAAGCACTAACTACATGTTAGCTATATAGTTATGATTATAACAATACCCAAAATATATGCTCTCTCTGCAGGTGAGTCACACACACACACCTCCCATCTTTCCACCACTACATATAACTGACACTGTACACACATATTTGCAGGAGGTACAAGACTGTACAATTGCTCATGGGATACAGAAAGCACCAACAGACAAGTGTACAACAGCTAGCTGCCTTTTCTGCAACTCCCCTTAGCCAGCCAGAGAGTGGAGCAGCCCGGCACCAGAAGCACCCAAACATCAGGCCTGATTAGCCTCTGGGACTTCTGTCCCTAGCTGAGCTTCCTTCTCCAGCCCGCTCATTTCGGTGCCTGTGGACTCCAGTCCCTATCTCAGGGTGGGTCTCTGAGAACCCACAGGGCTTTCTTTACCACCTAGTAGCCTTCCTGGGGGTACCTGAGAGAGGAGAGAGAGCATCTGGAGCAGGAAACACTTCCCATGGGTCCCAACTACACATAAAAGGGATACCACCCTGATGTTCCCATGGCAGATCTCCAGTGGACTGAGGTGAGGGGCCCACAGGTACAGTTCTTGCAGCCTTCAGCGCCTCCCGCCCACCCACTGGTCTGGACCGGTTGCCTCTGCTATCTAGTCCTGGAGTTGGAGGGGGAGGTAAGGGATAGGTGGCTGGGCATGGGGTCTAGCTCTAGCTGCAGCAAAAGCCAGCCAGTATCATGGGAAAATTGAATGACAGATCACCCCTAATCTGTCTAGGAGATCCAGACTACAACAAGGTCAGACTCCTGTATGTGGGCGCCGAAGCCTAAATGTTAATTCGTTATTTGAAGATCTCCATAAAAGAGAAGGAAAAAAGATTTAATGTTTGTGGCCACACAGTATATCATCCCTTTCCAAAACCCCCAAATCTCTTACTTATATTTCAAGATAAAACGAATTCCGATTATTAAAAATAATGAAGCACTTCGTCGCACGTTGAATTTATAAGGTTTGCAGTGCACGGCCAATTTTGAAACCAGGATTTTATGTGCTGAGAATAAACTGTTTTGGTTGTTATATTTGTTCAAAAAATTTTTAAAAGTATGAGAATAATGAAAGCACAGTCTATATAACTAGTACAATTGTATAAGCAGCAAAATACACACTTACATGGGTGCAAAAATGGAACAAGCCTTATCTACAGTAGCTCCTTGTGAAAGAACGGGGACAAAATCTCTCTGCTGAAACGACCAGCAATGACACAGAAACAAATAATCTCTAGGAAAACAAAGCAACATCCCCAGCCAAAAACCGCCTGCCACCCTGGTTGCTCTCAATCTTTGTTTAGATTCCTCTGAAAAAGGACACGTTTCCCCGCCCTCCCCCCAAAAGCTTTCTATTTTAACTGCTGCTGAACTAAGACGCGAAGTAAATAATTTAAGTCCGTGTTAAAAGAAAATCCAAAAAATTTATTTGGGAATTCACAAGGCACGCACGCACACACACACGCACGCACGCGCACACAAATACAATAAAAGTGCTCTAGTTCTCTCTAGAAAATTTGGTCCCCCAAATAACACACTACACAACAACCAGGTCTAGGGTTTTTGGGCCAGCCGACCCAGGCCACAAGCCCGCCTGGGCCGGCCGCTGCTGGGTTTCACATTTCCCCTTCCCAAAGTGGGAGAAGCAAGAAGTTTGAAAAACAAAAATCAGGGAGGGGAGTGCCACCTCTGCAGCGAGCGCAGGGCAGGCAGGGATCTCCCGGCGTCCGGGTCTTGTATCCGAAGACTCTGGGAAATTTTTGATTTTTTTCCCCCGAGTAGGGAGACAGGCAAACTCCCCCGATTCATAGACGAACCATCTTTTACTGGTTATTTTCTCCTACCTCTTTGAACACAGCTTTCTGAAGTCCCGGACGGGAATTCTACTGCAAATCTCCCAGAAAAGATGAGGAACATTAAAGCTTTTGATGTTGATGTTTGGTTTTAGCAAACTCCAAGGCCATAATACTTCGCCGGTTTTCCGGCGAATGTTTTTTTCTCTTAAAAAATATTTTTCAATGTTATCTAAAGAAGCCCCACCGATCTCTTTAGCAAGACTTTAGCCAGCCATCCCGGCCTGGAGATGCCGGAAGCGCCGGGATGGAGAGCGGAGCCAACGCAGCCACATTCCATGCGGGGATGTGGTGCAAACACTAAGGCAGGCCGCCGAGCGAGGCTGCCCCGGCTCCCCGCTTGGGCCCAACCCCCGCCCCGCCCAGTGGCCCCGCTGCAAGCGGCTTCTGAACAGCTCCAAGAGGGTTCGCGGAGCAATCAGACACGTTCGTCTCTTTCTCCGGTGGCGTGGGTCCTGTTACCGGTCCAGCCCAGCGCTTCTAGCCAAGAATTGAACGGCGATCGCGCAGGGAATGCCCAGCGAAAGCCCACCGACCTGTAAGAGAAGGCCAAGAGGTCTGCGCCGCGGTTGCACCCCGGCTCTGGGCGCTCTCTCTCGGTGGTGAATTTTGGCATAGGGTGTCCGGCCCAGACGGTGCGGCTCCAGGAGACAAGGCCTACGTGTAGAAAGCACCCGGAGAGGCGACCTCAGGCCTGGGGAGCACAAGCGCATAGAGGGCAGGGAGGAGAGCGCAGGGAGAGAAGCGGAGGAGACAAAGAGGAGGGAGAGGAGCTGAAGAGACGCAGCTCTTCAGAAAGCGCACAGACGCCGAAGGGTCGTGGGCGCTGGCTCAAGAGTCGGCCTCAGAGGGTGCGCGGTCCGACTGGCGACTGCAGCTATGACTAGGGCCGGCGTCGGGCGTCCTTGCATCCTCACATCGGTCCGTGCCGGCAAGCGGTGACTCTCAAAGATCCAGGCGCGAGTGCAGCGCGCCAGTTTTGCTGTCGTGGTCCCAGTAAGAGCAATGCATCATGGCGAGCTCGGGCTGTCGGGCGCAGGCGAACTGCAGGCCGGGCGCACTAGTGGGCGCGGGTGCCGGGGGCGCGGCAGTGGCCGGGCTGGCGGGGCTGAGTTGGCCCGGGGGTGGCGCGGCAGCCCCATGGTGCGGCGGGGCTGGAGGGGGTGCGGCGGCTGCATGCAGATGATGTGCGTGCGGGTGCGGATGGGGGTGCGGCGGCGGCGGGGGCGCGGCCGGTGGGCCTCCCAGGCCGTTGTAAGAGTTCACTACCCCGGGGGGCAGCGCCATGCTCTGCACGCGTGAGTACGGCCCGTACGAGGCTGCCGGGCCAGCTAGCCCCTTGACGACCGCGGCCGCGCCGGGACTGCCCGGGCCCGCGGCCGCAGCCGCCGCTGCAGCCGCCGCTGCCGCCGCCGCCATCTGGCAGGAGGCGTAGGGCATGGGTGAAGGCGGCTGTGGTAGCGGCCACGAGTTGTTGAGGAAACCGGACTGCAGGTATTTTGGGGGCGCCAGGTAGCCGTAGCCGTCGGCCCCTGCGCCCGCCACGCCGCAGCCACCAGCAGCGCCTCCGGCTCCGAAGAGCCCCTTGCCAGGCTGGAAGTGCGCCGGCGGCGGCCGGAAAGGCCGCTTCATGCGGCGGCGGCGCCGGTAGTTGCCCTTCTCGAACATGTCCTCGCAGGCCGGGTCCAGCGTCCAGTAGTTGCCCTTGCGCTCGCCGCCGCCCTCGCGCGGCACCTTGATGAAGCACTCGTTGAGGCTGAGGTTGTGGCGGATGCTATTCTGCCAGCCCTTCTTGTTCTTCTCGTAGAACGGGAACTTGGCGATGATGTACTGGTAGATGCCGGACAGCGTGAGCCTCTTCTCGGCGCTTTCGCGGATCGCCATAGCGATGAGCGCCACGTACGAATACGGGGGCTTCTGCGCCGGGTCGGGCTTCTCCGGGGCTGTCCCGCCACCACCCCCGCCGCCCTTGCCGGGACTTGGCGGCGGCGCCTCGGGCTCCTTGACTGTGCGGCCGGTCTCCGAGGCCAGCAGGGCCCCCGCGGCGTCCTCGGGCTCGGGGTAGCTGGCCATCATGACAAAGCCGGCTCTCCGCGGCCCGGTCGCCACTGCTGTCCTCTCCAGACGCTGGCTCCGCGGAGTCGGGGCGCACGAGTCCGCTCGCGGCCGAGTCTCCAACTTCTGGAGACTGAGGATGCCGCCTGCGTTCGCTCACTGGAGGCCTCTCGCTGCTCTGGCTCTTCTTTCTCTTCCCCCAGGGAGCAGCCGGCGGGAGTGGAACTCAGCCTCTGGCCATGGGGAGTCTGCCCAACAGAGGGGCTCCGGCCCCGCCGCCCCTCCCCGCCCAGGCCAGTCCCCGCCTCGGTGGGTTTTCTTTTCTGCGCTTTCCCCTCCCCCCTCCCCCCGGTTTCCCGAGGCACGACCCGCGTCTCTGGCGGAGCTGCCTCCTGGAGTCCCTAGAGCGCCAGGAGCTTCGCTCTGTTCTGATTCGTATGGGCTCCGCCGAGTTCCGCTTGCGTCAGGCGCCTTCGCCCCTATAGCGGGGCAGCCAGCCGCGCACGGGCGAGTTCATCTCCAAGTCACTTTTTGTAAACGCCCCGCACAGCCGGACCGGCCTGCCCCCGCTCCTCTAGCCTCGGGGGCCCAGCAGACAGCTCTCTCACACTCGCACAAGCCCTTGAAAACTACCCGCGCTTGCTCTGCGGACTGGGCCGGGAGATGCAGAGGGCCCGGGGTGTGGGGGGCGCCTGCATGCGGCCAGTGCCCTGGGAGCTCGGGCCCCCGCGAGAGAGGCGCTCCAGGCCTCCTCGCTGCTTTCAGGTGAAAGAAAAGGACTCTCTTGCTGCTGTCCTGAGGCTAAACTTCTAACTTGGGGCTGGGGGAGGGACAAGACGAAAAGTGGGCCTGACCGGGGTGGAGTGGGGAGAGTTTCACGATGATTTGGGGAAGACCAGCCCAGAAACGAGTGTCACTGGATGAAGAAATCTCAGCCTGCCGGGTCCCATGCGCTCTCAACAGTGACTGGGCCGGGATGGGGGTGGAAGGAGAGGATCGCTGGGAAGAGGCTCCCAGGGGCACTGTCTCTGCGCTGAGGGTGGAAGTAGGAACCAAATCCCTCCACGGAATCCCGTGACAGTTCTCCAGATTGGGTGTGTGCTTTAACAACACCAGGTGACTGCTCCTCTGCTCCTGCCACATAGGCGAAGATGTTGTGATGGGCTTTGAGGAACTACATATATGTGTGTACGCAGGTGTCACATGGAAATCATGAGAGGGTTTGTCCTTGAGATGCCTGATATACCAGCTGTCCAGGTGCAAGAGTGCTGGTCAGAAACACAGGTATGCACATGTACAAGGTGTGGGATTTATATTTATGAGATATAACACATTTATACTTACAGATATGTAATAATATATGTATATTAAGTATCAGAGTAAATGTGTTTATGCATGTAGCATCTTCTCTCTTTTCTCCCTTCCCATTTTTCTTTTCTGCCTTTCATAATTCTCTGCCTCCTTCCTTACAGTGTATATAATCCTTTCATAGACTTGGAAGAAAAACAACAGGCTGAAAAAGGTACTTGTTCAAAATTCTCTCATGATGAGAAATTTGTTCTGATCTTCTTTGTCCAAAGGTTCGGTGGTGAGTTCTCAGTTGCCTTCAGCAGGAGTCTGACTGGGGTAGAGTTACATCAGCATGTGTAGAGATTGCCTCAGAGGAAATCTGCGCTGACATCAAAATCAGGTGTGCCCCTTAACAATATGACTTTTCACTGAGCCTTAACCAAAAGCCTGCAATTATAAAGTGTGAGAGAGGTGGCTGGTGTTTTCAAACTCCTGAGTGCTGCGGAGGGGGCCAGCATGCTTTGTGGAGGAGGGTAGACTGAATGAATGTTATGCAGGTGTGTGTTAGTGATTGGCATGCCTGGAATGGCTAGTCCAATGCCTGTCGCTACCTTCCCCCTCCAGGTTCTTCAGTCTCAGAATTTTCAGGAGCCCAATTTGGCCTGTACCTTCAGCATCCATCGGCCACCTACTCAGATCTCTGATTCAAATTTTGAGATGAAAGGGAGGAGAGGGTGATGGGGCTCTCTGGAATTCAGCATCTTGAAGATGGCTCCAGAGAGGTCATCAGGGCAAGCCTGGCCTGACCACTGGGGTGAGAGAGAGCTAGGATCTCCTGAATTGACCTCAGTAGATACTGCTTCCACCCCTTATTGATAATATCTCAAAGTAGCTTGGATATTTTCCAGGCTATTTCCCATTGCCCCCAACATCCACAACCTCTTCAAAAATCCTTGTGACTGTGTTCTGAGCAGGAGTGCAGGTGTTTTTCTTCTTCCTCACTCACATGGGTGCCCAGGCAATGGGTAGGAGGGGTGAGTCAGGTTTGGGGCTGCTGAAGTTTGGCTACCCTAGGGCCCCAG
>PVHX01030290.1:0-16012 GCA_004024805.1 Geosciurus inauris | reverse complement strand
AATTATGTACATCCTGAATTCCTGTTCTGTCATTCCTCCTGCTGTACAGCCCATGGATTCTAGGAGTGTAGTATCTTGGTTTGTTTGAGTCACTTTCTTCCCTTGTTTTCTCATGATGTTTGTGTGTGTTTCCTTCTAGCTCTGCTGATCCAAGGTGTTACAGTTTTAACTCCTATATGGTTATAGTTTCCCTGCAGGGTTTCGTTACTTCTGCTCCAGTAGGTGGCGTTGTCCGTTGTTTGCTGGACTTTCCCGGCTGGTATCCTTGGTACTGGTCCCAGGCCAAGGTGAAACTCTGGGCTGCTGGTGGAATCACTGTTCCACCGTGGCCAAGTTTTGCTCCCATGTGTTCACCTGCGCCCCCTGGTGTGTAGGAAGTTCCGCTGTGTTAGAAGGTGGTCCACAAAGAACAATAGCTGGGGTTCCGCTCAGGAGACAGTCAGTCCACAGAAGAAACTGCTAGCGGTCTCTCGCGGTTGGGTGGGCACTGGGGCTAGGCACCCTGTGCGGAAGCAGGCCCGGCACACCCGGGGTAAACTCCGGGCTGGAGCCCTGGGCCGGATCCCTGGGCCTGATCCCCCACCACAACTGCACTCTGCCATTCAGCGCTGAAGTCACGCCTCCTGGCTACAGCTGTCTGCCGGTGGCCCTGCGCTCACACACGCGAGCAAGACTCGTGGGGCAGTGAGCCGCAGAGCTGCCAAGAAACTGGTTGGAAAATCGCCCCCAGCTACTTCCTGTCTCGGTCTCTGAGTGCCTGAGCCCTGGGCCGAGGTCCCTGGCTGCAATTGCTTCCTGCCAGCTGGCGCCGAAGTCACGCCTCCCGGCTACTGCTGTCTCCCGGTGGCCCTGCGCTCACACACGCAAGCGAGACTCTTTCGTGGGGCAGTGAGCCGCAGAGAGCTGCCAAGAAACTGGTTGGAGAATGGAACTCCGCTATTTCCAGTCTCAGTTTCGGAGAGCCTGAGCCCTGGGCCGAGGCCCGGGTTGCAACCGTGTTTCTCCGGCCGGCACCGAAGCCACGCCTCCCGGCTACCGCTGCCTCCCGGTGATCCTGTACTCACACACACACGAGCGAAATTCCTGCGTGGGATGTTGAGCCACAGAATGATGCCAGGAAGCTGGCTGGAAAACGGCGCCTCCACCACTTCCAGCCTTGGTCCCTGAGAGCCTAGCGCAGAGGGGACTGTCTAGGCCGCCATCTTGGAACCGCCCCCCCATCTTAGATCTAACTAGTTGAAGGCCATTAACCTGTCTCTAAAGAAGTTAAACTGATCTTAGCATACAGAAGTATAAATTCAGCTACCTATTATCATAAACCATTCCTCTAGAGTTTTCCATATTTCATCAATGACTACCTAAACAATATAGAGGAGGAGAAAGTTTATTTGGGGGGCTCATGGTTTCAGAGGTCTTAATCCATAGAGAGCCGACTTCATTCCTCAGGATTTGAGGTGAGGCAGAACATCATGGTGGAAGTGTATGGTGAAGGAAAATGACTCAGGACTTTTCACCAAGAAGGAGAGAGAAAAGGGGGAGGGGATCAATTGATCTCATCACCAAGATCTCATCACCATTTTATTTGTTACAAGTTAATTAATAAATCCAGCCAAAAGCATGTACCCAAGAACCCACCTCCTCCACCCGCACCCTACCTGCTTTTAGTTACCACTCTGTTAATCCCTATCTTGGAATTAAATCACTGATTGAATTAAGACTCTCATAACCGAATCATTTCATGTCTAAACCTTGCACTATCTCACACATGAACTTACAGGGGATACCACCTATCTAAATCATAACATCCTCTGATAGGGATTAACTAGTGACTATATATGCAGGTAGAGTGTATCTGGAAGAAGTGTTTCATTGGGGGCATGCCTTTGGGGTATATATTTTTTGAGATGAGCTTAGTCTGTCTCTGCTTCTTGATCGACATGTCCTGACCTGCTCTCCTCTGCCACATTATTCCACCATAATGTTCTGCTGTAGTAGTACCCGCTCCTCTACAGAATGTCTTAATTAAGCTTCTCCAGACATCTTCATCATAATTGATCTTAGGACTATCAGCAAAAGAGTCTCTACCAAAGATTTCAATGTAGATAAAGTTCCTATTTCCTATTGCTCTGTCTTGCTTGGCCACTGGCCTAAAAAAGATCAGCACTCTAGGTGCTGAACACTCCCTTACTAGTTTTTCAAAAACATTTTTGGACTATCTAGTGTAGTAACAATTTACTGATTTATAAGATTTTTTTTGTTTTTTGTTTTTTGCTTTTTTAACGAGAAGTGTGTTTGCAAATGTAAAGTGTAACAAGGACATATCCTTGAACAAGGCCTCTGGCCTTGGGCCTAAGCTTCAAAGAGAAGTTTACATTACAGAGATTGGATGTTACTAACTGGGCTCCATGGTAACAGCTGGCAGGGGGAGGAAACAAAGGGGAGAAGGACTGACTCAGGTGCTGTCCTTGAAAGGTTAACTTGCCCAGAATAGTAAAAGAAAAAACTGCTTTTGTGTGAACTTCTTCAGATTGTGCACTTCTGAGCCCCTCCCCTTACACATGGGGTATAAAGTTCTGAAACTGCCTGAACTCGGGGTCCAGGGGGATTAATTGATTGCAGTGAAAGCTGTACCCTCTAAACCGACTGCTGTCAAACCTGCTTCCTGTTTCCTATTCAGTGTCTTGCCTTGTCTGTCCCTACAATACTGCCTCACCAAGAGCCCTGAGGAGTGGAGCTGGCAATCTGTGGACTGAGACCTTTGAAACCCATGAGCTTCCAAATAAACTTTGGCTCTTCTAATTGTTTCTGTCAGGTCATTTGGTGACAGCAGCGAAATAGCTGACTAAAACATCAGCCAGTGTTTACTACTTCCTGTACTAAAATACTTTGTCCAAATGACCATCATCTAGTTATGTTACAGTGATTTCTAAGTTTCCTTTCACTTGCTCTTTTATAATGTTTTTCTTCACCGGCTTTTGCTATATTTTATTTGTTACAAGTAAATTACTAAATCCAGCCTGCACTGAAGAGGAGGGTCTCACACAAGAGTGTAAATAGAAAGGATGCCAGGATCGCTATCTCAGGCAACATAGCTAGTAGTAACTATCAGGTTTGGCTTTCAGAATATAATGCTAGAGGCTTACTATCACTTAATTATTCTTAGTTATTCCAGAACTACACTGTATTTCAATTTAAAAGTAGCTAGTATTATCCTATCTACTAACTCTTGAAAAACCCATGAATGGGAAGACACTTTCCTTCCTTTTTCACTCAAGTTGGCTGAAAACCCTCTCTGTACCATTCAAGGTCAATCAGCAGCTGTTAGCATCTCCAGAGGACTAACTATCTGTGTTTTCATTGAGGCCACTACAGCCTTTGTCTTTTCTGAAGTTGTTAGGGCCTACAGGCTTTGCTGAGCCCCATCTATCCCACAGGCCATCACTTCAGTCTCTTAAGGCCACATAAAAATAGCTCCTTGCCTGAAGGAAAAGCCTTCTCGGTTAAACCCTCTTGTGATCTGAAGCTTAAAGCTCTTACACAGGCCTTAGCAGTGAAAAGCCAGCTATATAGCTGCTGAGAAGAACACATGTTCTCTGCATGTGATCCTGCAATAAAAGAAAGAGGAATGGGCTGAACCAAGCATATTGATTTCATCCATCCGAATTATACAGTAGAACTCCTTCTGCATGGAAAGAGACTAAGAGTGAAAAATCAGTGTCCTCGACTTTTCCAGATATTCTCTTTAGTAATTTTATGTTCTCTTTAATATGTAAAACTTCTATATATATACCCTTGAATTTGTGATTCATTTAGGTTATGTTAAGAAAGCCTCCCCCATTCTATGACAACTGACACAACCGATACGTAATATTTACTTTTATTTTCTTTAATTGTTTCTCATAGGTTTTATATTTAACATTTTAATCCATTAAATTTTTTCAATGCAATGTAAAGTTTTGGGGTTTTTTTTTCTCCCCTAATAATTAACCAGCTGGTAAATCAGAGCATATTAAAAAGAAGATATATTTCTCTGTGTCTATTGAAGGTTTGATACATTTGGAACTACCTACCTTCTCAAATAGTAGTACATTAGCCTTGAAGTAAAATTGGTAATATTATATGAAGTTATTTGATTATGTACACAGCCCTTAACTGAGTTTATAACTCTTTAAACATATTAAAAGAAATAATCAAGTATCAGATTTAAGAATTTAATCGTAAAAGGCTGGGGATGTAATTCAGTGATAGAGTGCTTACCTAACATGTTATCACAGAATTAAGTACATTAAAAAATTAATATTCAAAAGTGTCTAAATTCAGGAGTCTAGGAATATGGATAAAGTTATACTTATATGATGGAATTTATTCATTTCTCATAAAATAAGCTAAAGTAAAACATTTGAATATAGGAGAAATAGTGCAAATGTAGTTAGAAGCAAAATTTGGGATATAAATAATTATAAACAGAAAAAGGGTTAGAAAAGTACACAGATACTGTATATGTGACTATCTTTGGACAGTGGGGTTTTTTTCTTTCTTTATCTACCCATCAATCCATTTATCTATCAAATCTATACATTTATTCCTTTTTCTAGTTTGTGCTTTTTGTACTTGCTTGTCCACCCCAATGAATTTAAGGTAATTGGAAGCAGGGACTGTTGTTATTGGACACACATCACAGTATCTGGTTTGGTGGAGGTTCTCAATACTGTCTATTAAATATTGTTAATAAAATTAGAACATAATTGGGACTTGTCGAAAGCAGCTGAACATACCAAGAATATCTGATAAGATAAATAGAGAGATAATGGAGATGTAATAGACCAAGGCATAAAGAGCTCTGGCAGCAATTGGTGTGACTCCAACTAGAGATGAGAGGTCAGAGACAAAACTTTTTACCTCAGGAAAAGAAATGAATTAAAATAGGGACTGATTCTCCAAGTATCTGTGCAATAACTTGGGAATGATATAGAGAATTTAAGGTTCAACTATTTATTATGAACTCTCAGAATTTGGTATATAGTTAGAAACTGTGATTTCCTAAAATTGAAGCAAACAAGAAGCAAGATAAAATTAGGAAGCTTAGTAATTGTGAGGTAACTAATACCACCACCAAAAAAGAAGCTAGTTTAAAAATTACATTGTTTTCTGCTCTCCATATATTGTAGTCTGTCTGGCATGAAGTCATTGTACTTTAGGTGGTTGATTTTATATTTTTTTAGTGAATAAGAGAACGTGAATTTTGTCATTGTGTTTGAGTTCTAGCACTCTTCTAAGGGGAAGTTTCTCTGGTTTTCAGTGATTGGTATTTCTTTGTATGTTTACCACAGCTTGATGATAAGCATCCTGTGTGTATCTATGTGCTTTTATCTAACTTTATACTAAACAAAGTATCTTTGTTGAACCCAGGATGCAAAGAAAGGACCACTGACTCCAATTTTAAATCAAATTAAGCAAGCTTATATTGTGCATACAAATTAGCTGTACAGCGGCTGTCCCCTTCAAACAGTGAGGGCAGCAGCATTGTCCAGGAGCAGGGAGGTTTTTATAAGAGAATTATAAAGGTAGGTGTCTTAGGAATTTACAACTGACAGGGTTCTGGCAAATGCAATACAGAAACAGATAGCAAATCAATGATTTACATGACTTAACATCTTTAGGCAGGGAGTAAACTCAGATTCTAGCATGGGGGTGCCACTGAGATTTTAAGGAGGGTAGTTACCTAATCAAAGCCAGACATGGTCTAAGCAACTAAAACAAAAAATAAGCCTTCATGACCTCTTGTCGAAATGGTTTTCAATATTAAGATAGAATTAGGCTGGATTCATCAATCTTCTTCTCAGGAATGCTTTCTGAATAGTTCTCTTCACTGAAAAGGACAAATTAAATAAGTTATAAGCCTGAGTTCTTATGCCAAGTTTAGTTTTTGTCATTAGTTAATGTGTTGACCAATACCTTGCAAAGTTTCTTATCCATTTCCTTTGAATCATCCAACAAAACCTTCTTATCCCTTGATATAATTTAATTTCTGAACATGCCAAGCTAAGAGCAAAACCATGATTTTCCTCTGGAATCCATTCATGATGGAATGAACGTCTTTACTGCTTTGCTACAGCCCATTAATTTGGGATATCCTGGGGGTTAGTCATAGTTTTGATTTAGTCACAAAACAATAAAGTAAGAGATGATTCACTATTATTGTACCGCAAGATCAGAGCAGCGATAAGAGCAAAACTGACTCAATATTCCTCTTGTGGGATATTGTATCTTTAACCTCTCTTGTATTATTGATAAACAAAAAATTAATTTTAAAGACTATTTTGCTGTTTCTCTGTGATTTTAGGAGAATGATCATCAAATAAAACTCCCATCTTGTGAATCTGTACTAAATGCTTTTTTTAGGTGGAGAATACATGATGAGACAGTGGGAGAATATTTACTCTTAATTCTCATGTTGCTGTGTAAACTGATAGAATCTCTATGCAGGACTATTTTCAATGTCCCTGAAAATTACAACTGAATGTATCTTTTAGACCAGTCATTTCCATATTCAAAAGTTATGTTATAGATAAATATGTGCATAGTATAATATTATTAATTTTAACACTCTTTATAATAGCAGGAGTGGGAATGCAATGCCAATTAAATATAAATATGTTATGGTACAGCCATAAAATGAAATACTGGGTTGCCATGTAAAATAATCAAGAAACTCAATATACAGAAGTAAATAAAAATTTCAAAAATTTCCTAAGCATAGGAAAACCTTATATGTACTCAATCCATATTGAACTGCTGAATGAATAAATTAACTTTTTTATCTAAAAAAGGAAAATATTAAGAACAATAATTCATCGATATTACAGAAATCAAAATTACCTACATACTTTATATAAGAAATAACATTATTATAGCAGCAATACATTTCACTGTGTGTGTGTGTGTGTGTGTGTGTATTTCTATATAATTTCAGGACACCCTTAAGTTAGGGTTTTGGGTAACCCTTTTAATTATTAGACCTAAAGAATCATTACAAAATTTAACCTGATAGCTTAGAAAATAAAATATTTCACTTATATTCAGATCTATTTATGTACCCAAAGAATTTTAGTGCAATTGATCATGCTTTACTTCAAGAAATTCTTTTAAACAAACTTTAATCCCATAAGACAGATCCATTAATTATGCTTTCATGAACGATATAATTAATGAATCTGCACTATGGAATTATGGCTTCCAGTAAATATTAATAATGCAAACTCACTCTACCAAGCACCTTAAGAGGACCCAAACAAATAGATCATGTTATATGGCTGAAGCTTTCCTTCAACACTTCCACATGGAACCTGAAAGCATTCAAAACAATTTAACATCAGCTTCTGAGATCTTTGGATAATTAAGTTCCTTTGGTGGAGGAGATTGTACATCCCAATAAAATGATTTGTCAAAATTTGTTTTATGAAAGTTATAAGAGCCCTAATAAAAGCTTAGAAGCTAAGAGTATAATGACTATCATGTATTATAACTCTGAGTAACCCAGTTATATTGCTAAGTGTTTTTAAGTGAAATTTTAGTTTTAGAATAGTTTTAGATTTACAAAAAAGTCACAGAGGAAATATAGAGAACTCATATATATTCATTACCCAGTTTCCTTTATTGTTACCCTAACTAAGCAGAGTATATTGCTTAAGAAACGAATATGGGTGAATTTATTAAATTAGACAGTTTATTTAGATTCCACCCATTTTCCCTAATGTGCTTCTTGTTACTCCAACCTACCAGCATATTGTGTTGTAAGTGGTCATCTTGTCTTCCTAGTAACAAAGTCTGTAAAAGATTCTTAGAATTTCCTTTTTCTTGATGGCTTTGATGATATTGAGGAGTGCTGGTCAGGATTTTTGCAGGATATCTCTCAGCTTGGGTTGTCTGATGTTTTTGTCATAAGAGGACTGGAGTTTCTGATTTTGGAAATAAAGACTACTCTTAGCACATTATCAAGGTATATGCTGTCGATATGAGCCTAACCTGGGCTCCATGTCTAAGACAGGTTTGCCAAGTTTCTCCAGTATAAAGCTACCTTTCTCCCTTTATACTTTCCTCTTCAGAATTAGTCACCAAAGGCCAAGTGTAGAGAAGTAGTGTTAAGTTCCACCTCTTGAACAGAGAATGTATGTTCTCCCAATCAATAAATGGGCTAAGGAGCTGAATAGAAACCTCTCAGAAGATGATATACAATCAGTAAACAAATACATGAAGAAATATTCAACGTCTCTAGCCATTAGAGAAATGCAAATCAAAACTACGCTCAGATTTCATCTCACACCAGTCAGAATGGCAGCTATCCAAAATACCAGCAACAATAAGTGCTGGCGAGGATGCAGTGAAAAAGGCACACTCAAACATTGCTGGTGGGACTGCAAACTGGTGCAACCAATCTGGAAAGCAGTATGGAGATTCCTTAAAAAACCTGGAATCAAACCACCATTTGATCCAGCTATTCCACTCCTTGGCCTATACCTTAAAGACTTAAAAACAGCATACCACAGTAATGCAGCCACCTCAATGTTTATAGCAGCACAATTCATAATTGCAAAACTGTGGAAGCAACCCAGATGCCCTTCAATAGATGAATGGATAAAGAAACTGTTGTACATATACACAATGGAATATTATTCAGCAATAAAAGAGAATAAAATTATGGCATTTGCAGGTAAATGGATGGAATTGGAGAACATTATGCTAAGTGAAGTAAGCCAATCCCAAAAAATCAAATGCTGAATGTTCTCTCTGATTAGTGGATGCTGATTCATAAGGGGGGTGGGAATGGGGAACTTAGGAGAAATGGAGGAACTCTGGATGTGGCAGGAGGTGGGGGGAGGGAAAGGGGAATGGGTGTAGTAAAGATGGTTGATTGAGATGGTCATCACTATCCTTGGTGCATATATGAAGACACAAATGGTGTGACTCTATCTGGTTTGCAACCAGAGAAATGGAAAAATTGAGCTCTATATATGTACTATGACTTGAAATGCATTTAAATAAATTAATTTTAAAAAAGAACAGAGAATGTGTCTACATAAATTACTTGAAATTTCCCTCTATGAGAAATTGTCTCTTCTCTCCAATTATTTTTTGATAACTTATTTATTTCTGTGTGGATTCATGAATGTTTTAAAATACTTCAAGTTGTTCTTTAATACTGTGTTATTTATTTTGTTCATATCATTTCAGCTTTGGCATTTGGGAGCTCTTTCATGTTGACTTTTCTTTTTGGCATGCTCTCATCTTGTTTTCTGAGCACTCCCTTAATCTCTAGCAGGACAGGAAGCTTCAGAATCATCTTGTACATTCCATGCCCCATTTCCGACTGGAGTTGTCCATTTCACTGGGGATTCTTGTTCCATTGTTAGACGATACCAAGATCCAGGTTAATAAAGAATATTTTCATTAAATAAAATTAACATATTTACCCATAATCAGAGAAAAACAATATGCTTTGTAATATATTCTCAAATACTTGTGAAAAATTCCCATTCTCACAGATATAGCTTTCTCATTTGTGATCTAAGAATATTTAAAACTAAATTTAATTTAAAAATTTATAGTTATATAAATAGCTGATTTTGAAATTCAGTAGTCAGAACATTATAAGTTCAAGTAACAGCCATTTGTAAACCATTGGAGTGTTCTTCATTTCTTCATGTCTAAGGGAATAAGGAATAGTGTTTCTCAATATTACTAAAATAAGTACAAATTTGTATCAATAATAAGTATAATAGTGAAAGTTAAGGGATGTAATACTCAAAATTTCCACATTCTTTTCTGATTTAATAACTGTTAATTGTGAATCTTGCCCTTCAATTTCCCTGATGCTTTAAGCAACACACCTGATGGTGAGTCTTGCCCTTCAATTTCCCTGATGCTTTAAGCAACATACCTGAGTGCCAGGGCCCTCAACTGTGTACTTTGCCAGATGTCAATAAAGCAGTATCAGTAGACATGATCACATTTCTAACCAAACATCCAAATGTCTCGTGATATACCATTTCCCCAAACTATTGTCTGAAATTTCACTTGAGAAATACATTGCGATTATAACAAAATATTTCTTTCATATCTATTTTTTATCTGGGGGAGACTGACAATTATGATTTGCATGTTCTATTCTTGTTCCCTTTTTATTCTTACAGTAAGTTTAACTCATATACTTTTCCCCCATCAACGGTGATGACTATGGTAATTCTGGCTGCAGTGGTGATAGAGTAGGTACTAGGTTGGTAGCTGGAGTACATAAAAGGATACTTTAATGTGAGGATTTCAATGAGATCGTTTATCTCTTATGTCCTGTCTCTTGATAAATCATCATTAATTCTTCTGTACATTTATAAAAGCTATCTCATAGGAGCTAGGAGAAATTCAAGTGGGCCTCCTGCCATTGTTTTCCTGTAGTCTGGTGTCATTTTCATTTAAGCCCCTTCATATCTGCTCTTGTTGTGCGGCAGAGCTTAATAAATGATGTGGTGTTTGCAGAGCATCGTTGCACTTACATCATAATTTATTCTGTTGAGAATTCTGATGAACAAAGTGATATTTCCTCCCCATTGCTTGGCATTTTATTTAAAATAACATTTTCTATTTCTTCTTGTGTTCTGTTTTCCTTCAGGGTCAAAGATAAGTCAATAGTTAAAAGAACCAGTCTTTGAGATGACAGACTGTTTTTTGTGTCATTCCTGTTCTTCTTTCCAACTAAAGCATTCTTTTGCTAACCATCTGCCCAAGAAATTCCATTATCTCTCACTGTGATGAGAATCTTGCATACTACTTTAATAATTTTAATGCTTTAGCATAGGTTTCTTTCCCTTCCTTGAGACACCTAGAGACACATGATATATCCATATTTTTATTTATTGTAATTCAAGTATGGTTAAGATACTAGGAAATGTTAAATCCTACATAATGAGAGAAATCATGGAAAAAGTGTGAGGTTACATGCTAAAATATAAATTCATCTGTGCCAATATTGTGCTAGAATATGTACAGTAAAATGAATAAAGTTATTTAATATTTATTATACACCAAAAGCAATGGTAAGACATTTCAAATAATAGATTTCTAAATATGCTTTCATTTGATCATCTTGTGTCAATGTGAAAGGTTACAAGAAGAAAACATAAGAGAAAATTTTGTGAACATGAAGCAGGACAATATTTTTTAGGGAAAATACCAAAAACACACACACACAAAAGCAAACTACAAAAGATAAATAGATAGAAAGCTTCAGCTCTATTGAACATCTTGTTTAAAAAAAAATTCAGAGGTAAGCCACAGCTGGGTAATAACATTTCTGATAAACATATATGACACAGGATTTGTGTCCAAATAGCTGAATGGTAAAGAAAAATGGGAAACATATTTGAACAGACACCTTACAAAATGAGATATACTAATGGCTAATAGGCCCCAAAATTCATACGTAAAACCACTAACTAACCATAGAAGTGAAATCACAATGAGCTATCACTGTACACCCATAGAATAGCTAAAATACAATAAACAAATAAGGAAAGACAATGAAAAGAAAAATCAAAAATAAGACTGACAATACCAAAGGTTTGTTTGTGAGATACAACACAAGTGGATGTGCAAAATATCACAATACCACAACACTTTCATAAAACAGTTGAGAATTTCTTATAAGGCTAAGGTAATATTGCATATAAATATTAATCACAAGACCCAGAAATTTCAATGTTAGGAATTTATGGAGAGAAATAAAAATGTGCACACAAAAAGATACTTATACAAATATTTATCATACATTATTCATAATACCCCAAAACTGGAAACAACACAGATTCTGTCAACATCTGATTGGATAAGCCAGTTTCTTCCAACATGAAATGCTACACAACAATTTAAAAGGATGAAATGCCAAAATATTCAACAACATGACATAATAAATTTCAAAATCATTTTGCTGAGTGAAAGATTCCAGGCTCAAAAGAGGTCATATTATATGTTTCCATTTGAAGTTTTCTGTGTGAAATTCTAAAGAAAAAAAAAAAACTGTCAATGTTTCCTGAAATCAGGGATATGAGGCTATTGAGTATAAAGCTGCATGAGGGAACATTGTAAGATGATGAAATTTTTCTATATCTGGAATTTGTGGGTCATACTTGTAGATAAATATATAAAACTCAACCATATACTTTCAAGTTTGTAATATATTATAGATATGTTATATAACAATAAAGCTGATTTAAAGAAAAAAATGAGACTACTTGTGAATTAGGGTGTTTTAGTCAGCTGAATAATTCTTTAACAAAATGCCTGACACAACCGACTTACAAAGAAGAAAGGTTTATTTTGGCTCACAGTTTTGGAAGTTTCAGTCCATGGTTGCTTGACCCATTTGGGGTGGTGAGACAGTACATTCCAGGAAAGCATATGGTGGTAGAAACTGCTTACCACATGATGGCTGGGGAATAAAAGATAGAAAGAAGAATGGGTGATTCTCAATATCCCCTTCCAATGAGGCCCCATCTCTTAAAATTTCCATCACTTCCCAATAAGAGTACACCAGCCTGGGGACCAAGCCTTTAACACATGTGCCTCTGGATGACACATATCCAAAGCATGGCATAGAATACTCATGTTCTAAAACAGCAATAACAAAGTAGTAAGTAGTTTCTCTCAAATTAGACAAGTAGAAAGAATTCTAGAGGACAACATGCATTGAGAAGAGGATGATATTCCCCAGAACATGTCTGAAATGTTCAAAAGTAAGTACCTGTCTAGATTTTTATCATTGAACTTAAAGAACAGAGGTAACATCAAGCTTAATTCAGAGAAAAATAAAAGATATAGTTGATGACATGAGATAGAAAAGAAATCTGCTAATTTGAGTGTCATAATACTTTAAGGGTAGCAAAAATATTAGGTTCATATTATTTATTGACTTTAGTATCAGAAAGAAGCAATTTATCTGTTGGATATAGAATCAGCCAGGTTTAAGACACTTGTTAGATTTGAGATGGGGTTCTTATATAAAAAATGTGTAATGCAGTCTCCAATGGATGTCAAAGCCCAAATGTGTTAATGTGGACTGAGAAGATTTGCTTCTAGTGTAAAATAGCTCTTCTTATTTTCGCTTGGGATTCACTTTCACTTATCGTCAGCCAACCATTCTAAAGTCTCTGAAATATAAAAAGAGCAGATGAAGCAATAATTCTAACATTATGTTATTAAGAAAATTGTGAGTTAACATATATTGCTTCCTTTTAAAAACTCAAAAAGTAACCTACAAAAGGATTATATATATATATATAATGCATATTATATATATTATATATATGAACTCAGGGATGCTTTACGACTGAGGTACAACAGATGTCAGATCTTTTTATTTATTTAGAGACAGATTCTAAGTTTCAAGGCTGACCTTGAACTTGGATCCTCCTTTCTCAAACAAGTAACAGGGATTATAGGCATGAACCACCATGACAGCCATTAATGCATATTTTGGTAGACAGTTGCATCAATATTAATATCTTCAAATGAAAGGGAAAATGAATTAAAATAAAAAGTAAAGATAAGACTTATCATCAAAGTTTTTACTGTAATTCTATCTAAAAAAAGCATAAACATAGTGGATTGACACAGAAATTATAGATCATTGAAAAGGAAATGGAAAAACAATAAAAAATGAAGATACTTTTGATCTTTTGTTGTTTCCTCAACTTGATAATTAAGTGCAGTATATCAAATGTTGTCATGTAGATTGATTTGTTTTTTAAAACATTTGTCTCAAGATTTCCTCAGAGCAAAAGAATTAAAGTGTCACACTCACTATAAGATGGATTTGAAATTTAAAGCAAGAACAAAGTTTTCTTTAAAAATGACATTCAAATAATCAATGTTATGTAAGGCAATGAAGCTTGGAATCTGCTTTCCATAATTCCTTAGAATTATACACATTTATTTCCAGGAAGTTATAGGAGACTTCAACCCTAGAAAAAGTTTGCTATAAAGCTTGATTTTAAGTTCATTGTCTTATGGGAGTTCAAAAACTTTCACTGTGATCTAGGTGATTTCAGTGTGATCTAGGCTTTCAAATTTTCAAAAGTGAATGTTACCACTGTCTCCTGAATATACATTTTTTAAAGGATGGTTCTTTAATATGCTTTAATTTTATAGGTAAATTAATTTTATAGGTAATTCTTTAATTTTATAGGTAAATATCAGATAATTCATCTGTGTACAAACTGTTCTGTCACTTGCTTAAAATCTCATGAGAAATCTCACATTGAGAAAAGCAGCTAATGTGTCCTATTTATGATGTTTCTCCAAATCTGCAAAAACTTTTTCATTTCTTATATTATAATCCTATTAGAATAGATTAGTTGATAAAAAAAAAAGCTTTGCTTCTCTCTTGTGTCATGTAGTCAGATAGTGAGAGGCAATAGTTGATAATATTTCCTGGTTTTCATCAATTAAATGGCCTAGAATCTCTGGATACATTTAGAAATTAAAGAGAATGAGCAACTCACTTCAAGTATCTGCCACATGTATTTTCCTACTTCTTTTAGTAGATTAAAAGTATTGTTCAGTTTTTACTAAAGTTCTCCTGCCAACATTTTAACTCTGTAGCCTTATATCAATTTTTATAATAGATGCAGTATATGTTATGTGAAAATTATACTGAATATTTTGGTTCCTATTTTAGAGTTCTTATCCTTTGTTTCTGGAATAGTAAATCTGAAGTAACCCATCTTAATGGTTATTTAAAATGTGTTTGGTTTATTGGACATTTTAATCAAAAGAATTGAAATAATGTTTGAATACATACTAAGAATATGTAGCAATTGTAGCATCTACTATTCTCTGAATGTGTTCCTTTGTTGGAACTTGAGTCAGGCAAACTTATCTACTTGTGCCCTTATCTCAGTCAAGGTTGATTCTTTATTTAAATCTTCATTGAAATTTTTTTGTGTGTTTGTGTGCATGTATATTTGAAATCAAGTAGAAAAATATAAGCATACATTATTTTCAATGTTTTGTTGTTGTTGTTTCTTGTTTTGCTTTGTTTTGTTTTTTGCTTATCTACTTAAATGGAAAACTTACTGAGGGCATGTGTTAAGAATATAATGAAGTAGCCAGGCACAGTGGCACACACCTGTAATCTCAGCACTTTGGGAGGCTGAGACAGGAGAATTGCATTTCAAAGCCAGCTTCAGCAACAGCAGGGCACTAAGCAACTAAGTGAGACCCTGTCTCTACATAAAACACAAAACAGGGCTGGGGATGTGGCTAGGTGGTTGAGTACCCCTGAGTTCAATCCCTGGTACCAAAAAAGGGAAAAAAAAAGAATATAATGAAGTGTCTTCTGTTGCTTTCTATTATCAGTATCTTCTTTCTTGCTTTTTGTGCAGTAATTAATAATGAGCTTCTAAAGCCATGTCTTTTTAAAGACTAATCTCTTATTTAAGAAGTTTCAGTGAATTATATTTTTATTTTTTATTTTTATTATTTTTAATTTAATTATTTTATTTAAATGAGTTTCAAGTCATAGTACATATATAGAGCTCAATTTTTCCATTTCTCTGGTTGCAAACCAGATAGTCACACCATTTGTCTTCATACATGCACCAAGGGTAGTGATGAACACCTCAATCAACCATCATTACTGTACCCATTCCCCTTTCCTTCCTCCCACTTCCCCCCCTGCCGCATCCAGAGTTCCTCCATTTCTCCTAAGTTCCCCATTCCCACCCCCCTTATGAATCAGCATCCACTAATCAGAGAGAACATTCAGCATTTGTTTTTTTGGGATTGGCTTACTTCACTTAGCATAATGTTCTCCAATTCCATCCATTTACCTGCAAATGCCATAATTTTATTCTCTTTTATTGCTGAATAATATTCCATTGTGTATATGTACCACAGTTTCTTTATCCATTCATCTATTGAAGGGCATCTGGGTTGCTTCCACAGTTTTGCAATTGTGAATTGT
>PVHX01030289.1:0-16013 GCA_004024805.1 Geosciurus inauris | reverse complement strand
TTTGAATTGTATGAATTAGTTTCCCTTACTTTGATAGAAGGGTAAAATCAGACATTTTTGGGAAGAGACATGGAGCCTATTCTGCATGTAAAGAAGAAAAAATTCAATATCACATAGATATTTTAACCTCTTTGGTATCCAATGGATCACTCAGATTATC
Organism: Geosciurus inauris; assembly: GCA_004024805.1. NCBI lineage: Eukaryota > Metazoa > Chordata > Mammalia > Rodentia > Sciuridae > Geosciurus > Geosciurus inauris. Next base: position 15,853 of record PVHX01030289.1, on the reverse strand, counting down.
ACTGGGATAGAGCACCCAGGAGCTGATCTCAGCCAAGATTTGGTCCTGCACAGCCTAAATGTACATTAACTGAGGGGGATATCAGAAAAACACTGAATAGACAAGCCAGGCTTGATCTCACATGATGTCTTGCCATGTGTGATACCTTATACTCCAAATAATCCAACAGGATATCAGCCACTCTTCATGCTGGGCTTCACTTGAGATCTGGGACAGACTGAAGTAAGGCTTTAAAAATATCCCTCCCACTTGGTCCATAAAATGTTTGCTGAGTCACTGAAACTTCAGATGAGAAACTCAACATTTTCTCAAGCTCAACATGATCCTGACTAGCAATCAAAAAGATTAAACACGAGCACAAAGAAACCATACTCACAGTCTCTGAGGTTGAAGTCATTTGGTGCTTGGGCAGACAAGAGGTACATGTTATTGACAGTGCCATTGATGTACCCAGACCCAGGGGTATCATAAGGCAGAGCCAAGACCACCTTTGGGAATAAACAGAAGTGGCCCATTCTGTTTCTCAAACATAGGATGAATAATGGGCAGAGAGGCTGCAATGGAATTTTATACCTGGATCTATATCAACTCACACTGTATAATATGTAACCCAAGCAGAGGGTCTCAGGGCTGGGTGGGGTAGAGATCATGTGATTCCTGCCCACCTGCAACACCCAGGAGGATGGTCCTTTATAGCATTTCTCTGTTTGTGTCCCAAGTGCCTTTGCCCAGATACAGATGCAGGAGAATGCTGTGCTGTTAGTATTAGAAAAGGCATGTCTTCCATATTCCTGATGCAGCTGTTGCTCAATAATAGTAAACATGCAAGCAAAGTGACAAGTGTGTGTCAGTGCCCACCCAAGGGCAACCAGTAGGGCAAGTTTTGTGGAGGACATTCAATGGTCTGATTGCAAACATGGTGAACATCGGTGGGACAGGCAATTCATGAAGACAGAAGGTCGCATATGGTATTTTAAAATGCTATGCTACATTTTGAAGTCACCTATAGAAGCATTATTTTAGTGATTTCAATAGTAATCTGCCAAGTCAGGTGGTTGGAGCTGAGTTGGGTCCAAGATGTGAGCTTTGGAAAATTGGACTCAATCTTTGTGACAGTTATTGAACAAGAGAAGACCAGGAGAAGGACCATGTTTCATGGTGCACTTACAATGTGTGTGAGAAACGACTCATCTCCATTCCCTGGCTTGTCAGACTTGAACTCCTGAAGGAGAATGGGAGGATCATTGTGTTGGGGGAGGCTAAATAACATTTGGTGCAACCCACTCATTTTGTATACCAGGAGACTAAAGCTGGAGAGAAACTACTTACCCAAGGTCACAATCAGTGGCAGAGTTGAAACCTTAACTCATATCTATTTAATATCACCTGTTGAATCATGAAGGAATGCAGCATTATGGTCCATATTAATCACACATATTCAGTCATGGTTTCATGATCATAGTGGCTTCAAAATAATAAATCACCCTTATTTGAATATCATCCCCTCACAAATAATGGTCTCAGGGGATGTTTAATGCAATTTATGATCAATCAGGAAAAGTAATTCATAGAAAAATAATAAGACTGTATTCAGACAAGATTTGTATTTCTGACTCTTGAAGTTCATCACTCGAATCTCCTTTCAGGCAAATTCAGAGAGAACCTGCCCTCCAAGAGCTCACATCACAACTATGCGCTTTCTTCAGGAAACCTCAGAAAGGCTCAGACATGAGAACTGTGACTCTTCTAATGTGCCATTTTTGATTCCAGGCCTTAGTGGCCCAGCCACTTGCTCAGAGAGGCACTGAAGTCTGAAGCTCTCCCTGAGAATCATGCTTCCTTCTGTTTCTCTTTCATAGATGGCACATCTGGACCTTACTGTGAAGACTTACCATATCATACTGCTCCTTCCCCCTTTACCTCTGTTGCATTCAACCTGCACCTCTCACCAAGAAGTGCAGCCCAGACAACTCCATAGAAACAGCAAAGTTTATTGAGGAAATAGGCACACAGACCAATCGACTGGGGTCAGCTCTCCTTTCCTTCAGAGAGTGATCCTGAAGTGAGGGTTTAAGAGGTTATTATAGGGTGGGCTACCTACATGACTCAGAGAAACATGATTTGGCAGATACTCAATCTATAGTTATTTACAGTTCAACCGTGACAGTGCCTCCTATGTCCCATTTCAGTTCCTGGAACTTTAGGTAACTGACCAGGGGCTCTGGCAGCCTTTAGGTTTTGTGCCCCCCCCCCATTCATGAGAAGCAAGCATAGCAAAGCATTAATCACAGAAGCACAAAGAGCAGGTTAGCAGTTACATGCAGTCCTGAGCCAGAGTGACTCCATTTTGAGTTTGGAATTTACACTTCTCACAGGCATTTCTCCAGCATAGCACTTGCACTTCTAATTCTCTCTTGCCTCTGCCTCACAGAGGACCCAAACTCACACAAGATCAGAATGAATATTTCAGCTTTCTGGAGGCCATCCCATGTATGCCCAGAGCATGTCTGGCCTCATGCACTCTGACCTCACTGGTCACAACCATGGGCTGAGAAGATGATGGCTCTCATCCAGGAGGTCCTCCATGACCTGGATCAGCTCAATTGCTTTACCTCTGCTCCATAACCTTGCTTTTGTGGGCACAAAAACACACTCTTATTAACTTTTGGAGAACCTTACAAAAACATATGAAGTTGTTTGGTAAACACAAATTTTCTCAGCAATAGGACACATAGTTTTAATAGAATGCTCCAACAATTGATGTGTGAGCCATGTATTTTGACAGAAGCCATTGGTAAAGGTTTAGGGACCAAATTCCATAGCACACTTGCTAGTTTAATATTAGACACTTGCATGAAATCTTTGAGTGTATTAACCACTTTTTTGTTCACAAGTTTTCTCATGATATATGTAACCAATTTTAACTTAGATTTTTTAAACTGAAATGAAAAACAAAACAAAACACTGCCTATTAGTCCTGCATTGTTGGTGTGTCCTGCAGGCACCTTGTGTTGCATCCAACTCGCACCTCTCCCCAAGAAGTGCAGCCCAGACAACTCTGCAGATGCAGCAGAGTTTATTGAGGAAATAGGCACACAGGCCAATCGATTGGGGTCAGCTCTCCTTTCCTTCAGAGAGTGACCCCGAAGTGAGGGTTTCAGAGGTTATTATAGGGTGGGCTAACTACATGACTCAGGAAAACATGATTTGGCAGGTATTCAACCTATAGTTATTTACAGTTGAACCGTGACAGTGCCTCCTATGTCCCCTTTCAGTTATCCTGGAACTTTAGGTAACTGGCCAGGGGGTCTTGACAGCCTGTGGTTATGCACCCCCATCCATGAGAAGCATAGCAAAGCATTAATCACAGAAGCACAAAGAGAAGGTTAGCAAATACTTGTAGTCCTTAGCCAGAGTGACTCCATTTTGTGTTAGGATTTTACATTTCCCCCTTTTCTAGTGAATAGAGTCAAACCTTTGACTCATTATCATCTATTGGGAGGGGATTATAATGGGACTGGAGTACCATGAGTATAACAGCACTAATTCTTTGTCTTATATAGTTAACTAGACAATTAATAATGCAGGGGCCTACTAGAAGTCCCAAAAGCAAAAGTATGAGGGCACCTGAAATAGCAAATATAAGGGTTGTAAGCCATGGTGACCAGGGAAATAATCCCTGATACCAATTGGAGTTATCTTTTTTCAATTTATCTTTTTTTTTAAAGTTTTCTCGAACCAAAGCTAATGTGTCCCTGATGACTCCTGATTGATTTGCATAGAAGCAACAAGTTTCCCCTAGTGCTATACATAAACCTCCCTCCTTCATGAAAAGTAAGTCAAGGCCTCTGCGATTTTGGAGGGCTACTTCTGCTAAGGAACCCACCTGTTGTTCGAGGTGAGAGATAGAAGACTCTAAATGCCCTAAATCTTGGGCTACTTGTTGTCTGAGGCTTTGAAAATTTTGATTACCTACAATAATGGAAGTTGTGCCTAGGGCAGTGGATCCTGCTAATCCTAGTCCCACTAACAAGGGTAAAGTACTGGGGCAGCTCACTTCACCCTGTGTGTGGGTGAACTCATGAGGAGGTGTTCACAGCCTGTGTCTCCTCCATACCAATATATCTGTGGCAGGATGTGTACTAGAACACAAAATTCCTTTGATCCATTGTTTTTAAAATACCAGGCATTGATACAGGGAGTAATACCAGAGGTACAAGCAAACCAAGTAGAAAGTGGAGACTTGAAAACATAACTGTGGGAAACTGAGGCAGAAAGGGAGTCCTAACCTAGTCCACAACATTTCCCACTGATTTTATGGGACTAATTAAATCATTGATTTATCATTATCAGTATGAGTCCCAGTTGCTGTTGTTTAGACTCTCCATTATAGTAGTTCACTTGGGGAATAATGTGAACAGTCAAAAAATTTTGTTTTATCCTGATGTGTCAAAAAAGCTGTAGAGATAAGCAGGGAGTTATTCATGATAAACAGGCAAACCAAATGTCCTCTGGAGCCACGTAGAAATTAACCAACTGTCCTGAGTAACATCATATTATGTCTGATTAGAGGTAGGGGTTGGACTGACAGAATATGTTGTTTTAGCAGCTCATATTTTATAACTTTTTTGGACCCAAACCAGCCCCCATTTTGTGAATTGACCCAAGTACACATTTACATTGATTGTATTTTCCCTCTAATTTTAGGGAACTCCTACTGCTGTAAGGAAAAGGTCGATGACCACTCTTGCTGCTTCAAGCTGAGAGTGGGTGATGTGCAGTGGGGCAATCAGTTTTGAGTCCCTTTTTATAAATTGGGTCAAGGGGTCCATGATGAAAGCCTGATTCAGGAAGAACAGGTTGTAAATTCACCTGGGGGTGGTGCTTCTATGACAGAAACAAAATACATGAGCACTGAAAAGAGATCAATACACAATAAATGTTGTAGCATTTGAACATATCAATGAATATAATGAAGATAATAGAAATCAATAATCCCTCAGGTGCAATAATCCAGCAGGTGCAAGAACTAAGAAGTTATCCCCATAAAAAGGCCTAACAAAGTCTAATAAGGCCTTTATTTGGGAATGTAAATCTTCTGTATTGTCAGAGTTATCAGAAATGTACACACAACACTTAGTTGTTACTTTACTTAGGGCTAGAGAATCATACTAGTATACATACACCAGTAAATATTGAGTAAGCCTACCTATGTTGGAGGTTAGAAAGATCTGTAGGCCTTGAATTGACTAACAACTTTTGATTCTGACAAGTTTTTTTTTTGATAATTATCAGGCACTCTTGCTTTCAAATCTCTCTTTTGTTGTCTCCAGTCTTATTTATTTGGGGGGGGGGGCTAACCCAAGTGTACATCTTAAGTTACAAATAACTATATATATTTTTTAAATGCCCAGGAATGGTTGTGTTTTGGTTTTTACTGTTTTTGCTAGGTGTTTAAGATCAATATGGTCAAATGGACCTTGTTTTTATCTATTGTTAAGAGTCAGCTGAGTGTGTGGGACACTCTTGGGGAACTTGTGAGCAGCCTCTTAGCATTGCTAGTGTTATCTGCACTAGGATGGGTCAAGGTCTTACAGACCATGTGGCTTCCCTTGGATGTATCAGGGATGTCTCCCCTTTCCAGTGACCCTCCTCTTTTGCAGCATGTACATTCATTGGCTTTCTGTTCTCCAGTGGTCTCATTAATCTCCCTGATCAGGAGGTTATGTGGCCCAGAGTTGTAAAGCTCTTCCCCTTTTCCCAGAGTTCAGGCTGACTCAGAGGGCAAGAGCCAAATATTGGCTTCCTTAGCCCCCTTATTTTAACCTTAATATTTAAGCCTTGGCCTTAAACATCCAGCAAGTCAGTCTTACCAGTCTTAAAGAGTACTGAGCTTTAACTTAATGTTTGTAACTTTATAGTTATTTTTACCTTTTTATTTACTATCTGTCTATCTATAGATGGCTTTATCTGGGTTACGTATCCATATCCTCTGTTTGAGATACATAATTTTAAATGAACTGAAGTTTGCCCTACTTTGGAGTTATTTTGACAAACAGTTTCTGAGTCTATAGGAATGTCAGCTACAATATTAACCTTTAAACAGATCAGGTTCTTACTATCTTTTAAAAATACCTTTACATTTTTATATTTTGGTGTAAAAGGTAACACAAGGTTTAGGTTTGGTTACAAAACATTAAATGATATAAATAAATCTACAATAAAATTTGTCATTTCTATAAGTCTAAGTTTATCATTACAGACAACTTTAGTTTGTAGAACACCAGCTTGATAAAATGTTCCCTTAAATATTTTACTTTAAAGACTTGTATACCTGAAAGATATTTAATATGTAAAGAAGAGTAATAGCACGACAATTACATTGATACTTTTAAATTAATCAAGTTTAGTATTTAAAGAAAATCTAGATTCTGTAATGTAGTACAATACTGTAAAATACCAGTTGCTGTTTAGCCAGAGTGGTGCAAACCTTAATTTCTCCAAGACTAGTTGTTCTGAGAATAAAACTTAACAAACACAATGTTAGGAGTGAATTAATGTTTCAAGAAATTTTTGTCATTTTAACAGATTAAACTTTGGTTTATACCAGTACATTAATATTTAACCTTAGGGAAAAACCTTGAATAGTTTTAACTCTTTGTGTTACATATATATAACCAACTTAGTTACATACAAAATTGTCCTTTACTTACATAGACATTTTTTATTATTTAGATCCTCTTATTTTTTACTTAGATGTATTTTAACTTTACTACATGAAGACTTGAAGAATTTTTTACCCAGAATTTTTTTTTTTACTAAATATATCTTATTACCAGTTTATGAAAACACCAGTAATGTTTAAGCATATTACCTTAAGGAATTTAAGTAGTTAAGAATACTTGATGTTATATTTATCAGTTAGCATTTTAATTTTATAAACCATTTACTTGTCTTTAACAAACACATCCATGATCAATCTCATACATGTCAGATCTAATTTACTTACTTTTTAAAAACATAAAATATTAGACAAGTGCATTTAATGGCCTTGTTTTTTTCCTGTTGAAGAAAAATACTAGAAACAATGGATATTAAACATTTTATAGACATCAACATTTTATTAACAATTCACCATCTTGAGAAGCTTGTGAGTTAGTAACTTTTAAAGACATTTTTATTTTTCTTTGTTTACCCAATTTAAATTGAACTTTTTAAATCACCTGAACCAAAGGTATTTGGATCCATTTTATTTTTTTAAATTTTAATTTATGATCTCATATGTCAATTTTGGTACCAAACATATGTAGACATGGCAATACATGTAGACTGACAATACACTGGTGTTCCTACACAGAACAAAGACCTAGTAGCTTATCTTTTTAAAACTTATTAGATTCAGAGCTAACACTTATAAAACAGGTCTAATCAGAAAAATATATTAACCTAGAACACCAGATCAAAATTAAGAACTCAAAAATAGAAGTTTAAAAGCTTTTCTGGTTTTTGTCCGGATATGGTCCCACTCATCAGAGGTGAAAATAGTTAAGGGAATATATACAAATGGGGTCCCATTTTTCCCTGAGGGAATCTCACAAAGAGGCAGCAAGGGAGTCTGCTTTCATTGGTCCCCTTGGGAGATGACGCTCAGCTCAGGGTCCCATTCTAAACTTTTTTTTTTTTTTGGTCTTTTGGACAGTGGCCACCAAAATCATCTTAGCCTGGCATTTTGAAAAACATTGATTACCTGGACTGTCATAGTTAAAAACTTTTGGGTCACCTCCAATAAGTTTTTGGAGGTTTCTGTGAATATCTGGGGCTGACTGAGAGACAAAAGCCAAATTTTCTAGACAAATTGTTTCTCTATATTCTCTGGTTTTAATTTGCCCTTGTAGAAACTGATATTGTCTGGCCATTTCCTAACTGAAGGCAATCTCTAAAATGCTCTTTTTACATTTTACTTTTACTTTCGACATTTTTAAAAAATTTTGTTGGCAGCCGTTTACATTTTAATGCAAGCTTTATTGAGCACAGCTAAAACCCTTTTTAACCATTTTTTTCCTTTGGATACTATTTGATCCGGGTGGCCAGGTTGCCCCAAAATGATTTTTTTTTTGGAACTGGTAGGCAGTGGGGAGTTTGGTGGTTCCCTCCAAAGGCCATCTGACCTTGAACGTGGGCCATTCAAGGGAACAGAAAGTGGTTAGTTTACCTAAGTAAATGGCATCCCTGGATTCAGCTGCCTTCTGTTGAAAATCCTTAAAGTGTGATTTGATCAAATCTAAAGGGCTAGGTTTGGATGAAGATTGACTCATTATTTCAAAAGACAAGGAGATAGTACACAGAGACAAGACAAACAATAAACACACCACATTTAGGCTAGAGATCTCGAAGCTATAACACCTTTGTGGCCACTTAATATCAAGATGGTTTTATGAGCTCTTACCTGAAACCTGAACCATACCAGATGGAGTCCACTGGCATCCCGGATGGAGTCCTGACTTGGGGCAATGTGCTGCGTCCAGCTTGGCCCTCAAGTCCCAAATGGTATACCAATACAGACTTGACATATTCCTCAAGGGGCATTAATTCCCCTCAGTAGAGAGGATCAATTCCCCGTTCTACACTCCCAGGAAGGAGAGTGGGTGGAGCAACTGGGAAGGGGCTTCCCGGTCAGGGAACCAAATGTTGCATCCAACTCGTACCTCTCCCCAAGCCCAGACAACTCTGCAGAAGCAGCAAAGTTTATTGAGGAAATAGGCACACAGGCCAATCGATTGGGGTCAGCTCTCCATTCCTTCAGAGAGTGACCCTGAAGTGAGTGTTTCAGAGGTTTTTATAGGGTGGGCTAGCTACATGACTCAGGAAAACATGATTTGGCAGGTGTTCAACCTATAGTTATTTACAGTTCAACCATGACAGTGCCTCCTATGTCCCCTTTCAGTTATCCTGGAACTTTAGGTAACTGGCCAGGGGGTCTTGACAGCCTGTGGTTATGCACCCCCATCCATGAGAAGCATAGCAAAGCATTAATCACAGCAGCACAAAGAGAAGGTTAGCAAATACTTGTAGTTCTTAGCCAGAGTGACTCCATTTTGTGTTAGGATTTTATACTTGGAAACACTGGCCTCACAGACATTGCTAGCATTTTGGGGATTAGAGCTCCTTTGGGGATACATTTGTGTTTTTGATAGAGGTTTGTGTTTCATGGATTCAGTCCTATGTTTAGGAAACATTTTCTCTGTATTAATTCTTATCTAGTAGTTTATAATCTTATATTTCTGAAGTATCTTGGCCTACTTTGCCTGGAAGCATATTTTTTCTTGATATTATATTAGCAAAGTATTTACAAAAAGATTTTTCACATTATTCATAATTTAAACAAGATTTAAATTCTCTGACATTAATCAATAAAATATTATAAACATGACACCTCCATTTTGGATTAGGTAGAACATTGAAAAAAAAACTTTGCATGTATGTATTAGTTATAATTCTTTAAATTAAATTAAATAACTAGGAAAATCACTGTTTCTTAATATAACACAATTTAAAAATTATTTTTTGTAATTTCATTGGAATTGTGGAAAGCCAACCTTTGAAAAAAGGAAGTGTTGTGAATACTATTTGAATAAAGAGTAGATAATTACAAGGTGATTCCAAACTATACTAACTACAACAAAGCAATCTACAGAAAGAGTACAAGCTAAGACGCTTTTGCACATTGTTAATCTAGATGTCTCACACACCACTATGTCCAAAATGTAATGATTAGAGCATTAGGAGGATGATCTTGTTACATACAATTAATACTATAGCTGATTTCTGCTTTGAATCTTGCTTCAAATCTGCCATTGTAATTTCCACTTCTTCCTTTTTGCTTCACAATATTTTAAGTTGTTTCAATTGTATAATTGGTGCCTATGATTATAGTAAAAACACATTTTTGAAGTGCTATATCTTAACATCTAAAAACATAAGAAACTGGAATCTTCTATTGATGTATGAAACAATATTAGCTGAAATGTGCAGAATCTTTTAAAAGTTAATATTAGGAGATGTGATATAACTCATTGATAATTTATCTAGAATGCATGCAGCTCTGGGTCCAATCCCAAGCACAAAAACATGTAAAATGATAAATCATTCTATGGGACTGCTACCAGCAGGACATTTGACATAAAATTTGCCAAAGTCAGTAAGAGAGTCTTGAAAGCTAAAGACTAGTTTTAATAGAATTTTCTGTAATTTAATATTATAAGCTATTTTTGTTCAGAATTTGTGAGATTTTAAATCTTCATAAGATTTGGATTATTTTCATAATATCTGGATAATGTTAGATTTTTGTATTCTTTGCTCAAATTAAATAATCCTTTTTTTAAAAAAGGTAAAATCCTAAAATCCATATTATGCTTCATCAACACTCTGATAAGCAAGAGCATTATTTTAAATATTAGATTTCTGAAACATGCAGAGGTTATAAAAATCAAAGACATACCACAGACCTATAATTATATTTCAATTAATAAACTTTTAGTTTAGATCCCAAAGTCACTGTTAAATGAAGAGACTTCAAAATGTTATAGCAGTTTTATTGAACAAAATTTCATTGAACAAATTTTTAAAAAATCATTCACAATTCAGGAGAACAAGAGCAGAAGGGTAGGGATGGGCACAGGATCAGTCGGTACTTAGAGACAGAAGAGATGCATGGTGCAAAACAACAGTTACAAGTCAGCTCTGCAGGTTGCAAATGGTGTTTTTCTCATTTGCTCAGTTCAGACCTCCGGCTGTGATTGGCTGAGACTCTGTTAGTTACAAAGTAATTCTCTTAGTTGGGCTTTCAGTTGTCACAATACCAAAATAGATCTCAAGTAGAGGCTGATTTCACCATAGCATTGGGGATTAGGGAGCCAGAGCAGGAGAGTGTGTACACAGAAGACTTGGAGCCACACTAACCCTTCCAGACTGTTTCCACAGGGAATTGTAACAACCAACCCAGGATCTTTTGTTTAAGGGAATAAGACCTGAGGAGCTTCTGCCTGAGTGTGACCTACCCAACTAACTGCCAGTCTTGTCAAGTTGCAGAAATGTCCACGAGTGTGCACCTAACTCCATCACCCCCTCAGGGGCAGCCAAACCCTGAAGATTTCCCAGGTGCTGCAACCGTGGACTCAGCTCCAGCACTGGGATGAGGGGAGTCAGCACTGCTTTCCTCACGTTGGGGTCGCCCTCCTGATGTTGCTGAGTGTACTGTTTAGACAGGTCTCTCAGGGGTTCAGGGAGCAGCTGGTCCTTGGTATGTGCAGGATATCCACATCCTCACTTTCAACCAAACTTGGCTGCACAGCATTTAGCGAAGATCCCATCTGCACTAAACCGGCTCAATCTCCTGCTCTTCCCGCCTAACCTGTTACATAGTGTGCAAGTTCTGCCCGGTGTTACTAGGTCGTGTCCAGTTGGTCCACATGTGCAGGGGTCACCACCCATCCCAGGTGACTCGGGGGCCTTTCGGCATCCTCCCTCCTCTTTCTCAGTGGGGGAGTCATTTCCTAGTCCTGGACATCTGCGGATGTGCACGAGCAAGTGTAGGGTCCAGGGGCGAACTAGGGGAGCTCGCAAGCACAGGCTGTACACTGCGTCCTCTCCCACCCCCTGCCCCGGCTGAGGGGGGAAGCATGGGGTCCAGGTGGGCGACCTCCGCTGGGCTCCTGAGCATGGGCTGTGCACTGTATCCTCTCCCAGCCTCTGCCCCAACTCCATGCTCACGGCTGGAGGCTGCCAGCATGGATGGCCCTCAGGTGGTGCACTGTGCTGGCTGAGGATGTCACCCCGGAGAAAAAGCTGCGACTTTATGTGATTGCGGGCTGGTGATGGGATATGGGGATGGGTGGGTCTCCGGCGATTTCTCCGCAGACTCCCCTGCCAGCCTCCCTGGAGACTCAGTCCGTTTCACAGTTCATATTGAGGGTTTGGAGGAAAAGAGAGGGTTTACAGGGCTGGGGCCACAAGTACCACAAAAGCCTAGGCTGAGGACAGAGCAGGGACAGCCTCCTTCCTGCATTGTGGCACCCTGAGGTCGCTTCCAGGGGTCCACAGCAGCTGTTGGCCCACTGCGCACCGAGCTCGGTGTTTACACATGTATTAAACCGGCCTGGAGATCGCACTGTAATCCCAGCGGCCAGAGAGGCTGAGCAGGAGGATCACAAGTTCAAAGCCAGCCTTGGCAACAGCAAGCTGCTAATCAACCCAATGGGACCCTGTCTCAAAATAATGTAGAAATAGGGCTGGGGGTGTGACTCAGTGGTGGAGTGTCCCTGAGTTCAATCCCTGGTACCCCAAAAAAGAAAAAAACATCTAGTGAAAGGAAGACCAGCAGCCCCTTTCCCTGCAGCTAACCTGATGCAGGTGCCTGTTGATTGTAATGAATGACTGCATTAAGAGAATAGTAACTGCTTCAGTGAAATGGACAAACTTGATAGCCATGACCCAGGTACTGGGTGAGCAGCTGTGCATCAGTTAGTCCTGAGGGATACAGCCCTGCTTTCTTAGCAGACTTTCTTGCCTTCTCAGGTACTGGGAAGAGCAGCTGGGCATCAGTTAGGCCTGAAGGATACAGGTACTGGGTGAGTAGCTGAGCATCAGTTAGTCCTGAGGGATACAGCCCTGCTTTCTTAGTAGACTTTCTTGCCTTCTCCTTCTCAAGGTAGGCTGAACTGAGCAAAATGAGCCACCTGCACACACCGCACCAGGATTCCAATTTCAGGGAGGAGTGACTCCTCCCCATGTCCCCCAGGCTGGCCACTGAGGCGGGCTTCCCAGCTGGGGCTGCTCCCTCTGCATGGAGTTTAGAAGATAGACCTCTCCATCCTCCACCCCGCTGGCCTCTCTGGCTAGGAATCTTCTGCCTCTTCTCTCTGCTGCTCCTTCCTGTTCCTCTTCATGGTCCCCCTCAGCCTTGGCCCTCCTGTCCCTGTGCTTTCTGCTCAGTTCCCAGCTCCTCCTCAGTCATGCACTCTGTCTTCTCAGACTCCTTGGGCTAAAACTCCCCTTCCCCTCTCTGCAGAGCTGCCTTTACCACACCACAGCAACACCCAGGTCGTGAAAACAGAGGGTGGATTTTCATCCTTGTTTATGTCTTTGTTGTGAGGTGACTGTGGTCCACTGGCTCTTTCTTGCAATTTCTCCATCTGGTGTGGAGGAAGGCATGTGCAAGCTGCTGTTTTTCTCCTCTGAGCCTTCTGGAGGGTACTGACTCCTTTGGCCCAACCAAGAGGCTGAAGCTCCATTCAGTTTCTCTCCAGGGCTGATTTCTGAAGTACAGCCTGCATGTCCAGCTGAGATGTGCTGTCACTAGAGTCTCCCAGTGCACACAAACTCACCACATCCAGAATTAAGTCCTTCTGCATCCCTCTGCCTTCTCCCCACACCTGCTCAGCCAGTGGTGCCACCAGCAACCACCTGCCTGGTGAGAATCAGGGGAAGCATCTTTGAGCTCTTGTTACCCAGTATCCCATGTCTGACCCCACTAGACTTAAATAGCCTGGCTGTGCATGACCACCCACCACCTTGAGGCTAAGCATTGCTCCTACCTGACAGCCACCTAGGAGCTCAGCTCTCTGACCATTTACCTCTAATTAATTCTATATTTTTACCCTGTGAGCAGGGCCATCTAATTTTGTCTGGAAGCCTGCACTCTTTTTTGGGGGGCTTTGAGCTCAAACACTGAGCAACATCTCCAGTGCTGTTTTGTATTTTTATTTAGAGACAGGGTCTCACTGAGTTGCTTAGCACCTTGCCATTGCTGAGGCTGGGTTTAAACTCATGATTTTCCTGTCTGAGCCTCCCAAAGTGCTGGGATTATAGGTGAACACCACCATGCCTGGCTAAGCCTGAGATCACTAAAAGAAGTAAAGGTTTCTGAGGTAACTACAGGTGCACAATGAGACAGAAATGGTGAAGAGAGACACTGCCCTTTACCCAGTCTTCCCTGGGTGACCTCATCTTGAAACCCTGTATTGTGGTCTCACCAGGTGCTGACCATAGCACAGTCAGGATACCAAAGGCCTCCAGTGCTGAGGCCACCGCTCTCCCTTTCTGTCCACCCCTTCCCCTCTCCAGCACTATCACATCCTTAACCCCTGATGGCCCTGAAGCTGTCTTCAGTGCCTGTGGCCTGTCCATCTCACCAAGTTGCTTCAGTGGACTCAGCTGGAGTGCTTCCATTCAGATAGTCTCAGTGTGAGCCTCGGGGACTTGTCCAAGCTGTTGTGTCTCCATAGTTCATTTGCCCTTTGTTAAGTGGTGTCTTGGTCTGTGGAGGTGCCAGTCTTCTGGCTGGGCCATTGGCCCACTCGTCCTAGTTCAGGAATCCTATGGCTAAGGCCATTGAGCCCCTTTCATGTGACTGTATTCTCTCTGAGCATAGTGCCCTTAAGGTGTTTGCCATTTTCTTAGGGATCAGGTTGTTCACCCTGTGTCTCCCTATGACATTCTCACAGTTGGCCTTTATGACTGTGGTCATGTGATAAGGATGCATGTCTAGTGGACCAGCTCCTCCAGCTTATCCTGGTTTTCAAACTTGTTTAGCTGTCACCATTCTTCTACCTTTCAATACAGAGTTGACAATGATCTTGTTTATATCTAAAAAGTCTTGGTGTGAATTTGATAGGAACTTCCTTGCTCCATGCTCTCTGGTCCTAAGTCTTCTTCCTACAGCTCATGGTGCTGTGGCTTTTGCCTCAGTCATCAAACAAGAATTATGAGACTCAAGGAGAGACTTGAGCCTGTTGTATCAACACATAGTTATGTTTGCTGGGTGCTTTCCTCCTGCTGATTTCCCCGGCCCTCCTCTCATCCTCGCTTTCTGGACAGAGACTTCCCCTAGCCCTTCCACAGGGCAGGTTTGCTGGTGGAAAGTCCTGTTTGCCTTCCCTGGAAACTGTCTGCCTTCCCTCTACATTCTGAAGGGCATTGATTGCCACTGCATGGTGAGATATGAGAGCTCCTCTGTTTTTCACCTGAAAAATTTATGCCACTTTCTTCTGGCCTTCATCTTTGTGATGAAAGGTTCATTGTCCTTCAAAGGTCTGTAGTGTAGAAAACGCTGAGATTTGGCTGTGGAGTGGAATACAACACCTGTACCACAGCTGGAGAGGAAGATACCATCAGGTCAAGCCTGTGTTGTTTTTATTTTCTAAGATAGCAGGGTGCAATGAGCACCCTGCAGGTACCACACTCCCCAGCCTTAGCTTAGTGACCCAAGAGAAACACCTGTTATCCTAGGAAATCAAAAGCCTGAGTCAGAAGGATGACCAACTCCAGGCCAGCTGGTGCAAAGTAGGGAAACGTGGTCTCTAAATCAATTTTAGGACAAAAACCTTGGCAATAATGAGTGAATTTCTTGCATCTTCTTAATCCTTCATGGTGGGATTCAGGCCTGGAGTAGACGCTGATTCATCCTGAGAAGCAGCCAGGAAGGCGGAGACCCAGGTGTCCTGGAATACAACAAGCATGACCACTCCAAGAAGCCCTTGCAGATCATCAGCCTGGACCTCTGTGAGCAGGTGCATGGAAAAGTGACCTTTCACGAGAAGGGGCTTCCAGGTGGCTTTGTGTTTCTCGTCAAGACTAGAGTTCGCACCTTTTTTCTGGTGGCTGAGACGAAGGAGGACATGCAGAAGAGGGTGCAGAGCATCTGCCAGGTCTGAAGCTTCCAGCTTCAGGTAGAGGGCACAGGTACACAGACACAAGCCTCCCTGGAAGCTGAGGTGGCCCTAAGGTTCCCTTTGTAGGTAGAGCAGGTGCCAGTCCAGACCAGATGTCAGGAGGAGCCCGGCCGTCACTGTGCTAA
>PVHX01030288.1:0-15896 GCA_004024805.1 Geosciurus inauris | reverse complement strand
CCAGCTGTGCAGGGCCCGGCTTCTCCCCACTAGGAACCTGCCCAGGCTCCCGGGTGTCTGCCAGTTCTGGTCGCGCTGGCCCTTGGCTGAGTCCCTGACCATTGCCAGGCCTAGCACTCGGGGCACCTCAGAATCCTTCACCATGAGGGAGGTGCACACCCGGCAACGTGCGCTGCAGCCAAGATGTTGGCGGTGACTGGTCGCTTGTTCATTAGATTTAAAATTTTTTCTTGTAACTATTATTTTCCAAATTTCCTAAAATAAAAAGTATTGTTTTTATGATTGAAAAATAGGAGGAAGCCAGGTGTGGTGAGCATGGATTCCCAGCAACTGGAGCGACTAAGGCAGGACGATGACTTGAGCTTGTGAGACGGAGACAAGCGTGAGCAACGCCAAAGACCCCGTCTCCAGAAGGAAAAGAACAACTAAATTGGAATGTGGGAGACAGTCACATTTTAGAAGATTGTTTACCTGTGTGGTTTCCTGATGTCTTTAAAATAGGCTAGAAAATAGTATGCAAAGTAATATCTGGTCTGTAAATAAAAACATACCCTAATGTGTGTTTGTATGTACATGCTTGTTTTTTGTGAACACATATGACATAGTGAGGAGTTTAGAAGGCAATTTGTCAAACACCAGGCTGCTCCCTCACTGGCGACTAGGTGATTCTGGTTCCATGTATCTGCTGGTTTCTTTAAGTTTTTTGTATGATAAGCATATGTATTGATGGATCGAGTCTCATAAGAACATTTTTTCAAATAGCACCTTCTCTGAATTCAGGTGTGTCTTACAACTTACATATCAGTTTAACTGCTCCTCCTTCTAGTCCATAAATTAACAGCACATCTTAACATTGACAGTGTCATGGGTTCAATGATACATGGGATTACTTTTTTTTTTTTTTGGGTATGGGCGATTGAACTCAGGGGCACTCGACCACTGAGCCACATCCCCAGCCCTATTTTGTGTTTTATGTAGAGACAGGGTCTCACTGAGTTGCTTAGCACCTCGCCTTTGCTGAGGCTGGCTTCGAACTCGCGATTCTCCTGTCTCAGCCTCCCAAAGTGCTGGGATTACAGGCGTGCGTGGTCCGGCTTCTTTATTTCTTACTTTGACAAGAGTCTCCCTAAGTTGCAGTTTGGCCTTGAATGTGCCTAAGTAGTTGGAGTTACAGGCATGTGCCATTGTTCCCAGCCTGAAATTACTTTTTTTAAAATTTGTTTTATTTAGGCTTACATGTTAACAGTGCAATTTGATTCATTGTACGTAGAGGATAACATATCAATTCTCTAGTTGTAAGTTGCATAGAATCACAACATATATGCAGTCATACATAAAGTTAGGGCTATGATGACCATCATATTCCACCACCTTTGCTGTCCCCATGCCCCCTCCCCCCTTACACCCCTGTGAACAGAGATCCATCATTGTTCCCATGTCCTTCCCCACATTATGGATCAGCATCCACTTATCAACGAGTACATTCGGCATTTGGGTTTTTTTTTTTAATATTTATTTTTTAGTTGTAGGTGGACAGAATATCTTTCTTTTATTTTTTATGTGGTGCTGAGGATCGAACCCAGTGCCTCCCGCGTGCTAGGCGAGCACGCTACCACTGCGCCATAACCCCAGCCCCCGGCATTGGTTTTCTGAGATTGGCTTACTTCACTTAGCGTGATATTCTCCAACTCCATTCATTTACCTGTGAATGCCATAATTTTATTCTCTCTTATTGCTGAGTAATATTCCATTGTGTATATATACCACAGTTTCTTTATCCAGTCATCTATCGAAGGGCATCTAGGTTGGTCCCACAGTTTAGCTATTGTGAATTGAGCGGCTATAAACATTGAAGTGGCTGCAGCACTATAGTACGCTGTTTTTAAGTCTCCTGGGTATAGACCTAGGAGTGGGATAGCAGGCTCAAATGGTGGTTCCATTCCAAGTTTTCTAAGAAATCTCCATACTGCTTTCCAGATTGGTTGTACCAATTTGCAGTTCCACCAGCAATGTATGAGCGTGCCTTTTTCCCCACAACCTTGCCAACACTTATTGTTGTTTGTATTCTTGATAATTGCCATTCTGACTGGTGTGAGATGGAATCTTAGGGTAGTTTTGATTTGCATTTCTCTGATTGCTAAAGATGTTGAACATTTTTTCATATGTCTGTTGATAGATTGTATATCTTCTTTTTTTTTTTTGTTTAATATATTTATTTTATTTATTTATTTGTATGTGGTGCTGAGGATCGAACCCAGTGACTCACGCATGCGAGGCAAGTGCTCTACCACTGAGCCACAGCCCCAGCCTGATTGTATATCTTCTTCTGTGAAGTTTGTGTTCAGCTATTTGGCCCATTTATTGATTGGGTTGTTAGTTTTTTTTGGTGTTAAGTTTTTTGAGTTCTTTATATATCCTGGAGATTAGTGCTCTATCGGATGTGTGTGTGGCAAAGATTTGTTCCCAGAATGTTGGCTTTCTGTTCACTTCCTTGATTGTTTCTTTTGCTGAGAAGAAGCTTTTTAGTTTGAATCTATCCCATTTGTTGATTCTTGATTTTACTTCTTGTGCTTTCGGAGTCTTGTTAAGGAAATAGGGTCCTAATCTGACATGATGAAGATTTGGGCCTATTTTTTTCTTCTATTAGGCGTTGGGTCTCTGGTCTGATTCCCAGGTCCTTGATCCACTTTGAGTTGAATTTTGTGCATGATGAGAGATAGGGGTTTAGCTGAAATTACTTTTGAACTGGGGGTGTGTTCTATAAAAAAGATGAAGTGAGTGAGGGCAGTGGAGGAGGAGGGGTATTGGGAGACAGATGTTGGAGTGAAGGGCAATAGACAGGGCTGGGTGGGGAGCAGCAGGGGCACAGGGCACAGGCTGACAGGGAGAGGAACAGAGTTGAGTGGGGTTTAGTGGGCTTAGGAAGGAGATAGAAATCATAGAGATTCTAGAAACACAGAGTGCTCAAGGGCATGACTTTCAAGTGTGGCACCTAGTGCTGGGATAAATGAGTGCCTGTTTTTATGCCTTATGTATAAGTCATCCAGTCAACATTTATGGAGCACCTACTGTGTACCATGTACAGGTACATGCCTCCCTGTACAGGGAGGCAGCGGCAGTGCCCAAGCTAACTGCTCAGATGCACAGCTACAAGGTCTACACCAGCAAAGCAGGAGCCAGGCAGGGTGACAGCCAGGCTGCAGTCAGGGAAGGCCTCCTGATGGAGCGAGCTCATGCACAGCCTTGAAGCCAGGACCACGCGAGATCCCAGGAGCCCAGGCCACACAGGGGCATGTGCTGGGGAAGGGCACTTACAGTGTGGTACAGGCACCAGGTAAGTGAGGCTCTGGCCACAGGGCACAGCCGACTTCTCCAGGCAGAGGAGAGGGCAAGAGAACGTCAGGCCAGACGCTCAGCACTTGGGTCCCACACACAGTTCTAACAAAAACGGTCACCGTGCCAGACACGTGCCAGAGTGCTGCGCTGCATGATTATATATACCACAGAGTCGTTTCAACAACCCTGCCGCACACATACATGTGCTCACACAGTAACCAGAGTGACCTTTAAAAGTTCAAATCAAACTGGGCGTGGTGGCGCACACCTGTGGTCTTAGCACTTTGGGAGACTGAGACAGGAGAATTGCGAGTTCAAAGCCAGCCTCAGCAACTGCAAGGCGCTAAGCAACTCAGTGAGACCCTGTCTCTACATAAAACACAAAATAGGGCTGGGGATGTGGCTCAGTGGTCGAGTGCCCCTGGGTTCAATCCCTGGTACCAAAAAAAAAAGTTGAAATCAGCTCCAGTGCAGAAGTGACCCACATGAGAAGCATTAACAGCTACAAACATCACAGAAGGTGTCAGCTCAATATCACATTCTGACTCAGGGAACATGCACACCACCTACCGTGAGAGTGAGCCTAAACTAGACCACACCAAGAGACTATAAAACTTTTTTTAAATATATTTTTATAGTTGTTGATAGACTTTTATTTTATTTATTTATTTGTGGTGCTGAGAATCAAACCCAGTTCCTCACATATGCTAGGTGAGTGCTCTACCCCGAGCCAAAACTTGAAAGAACAAACTCATGTCAAATCACCATGGAGGCGCAATGGGTGAACTCAAACTGATGCAAGTTCTACAGAACAAGTGACCTTATCCATAAACAAAATGCAGCGGCACAATCTGGAATCCCAGGGCCCCAAGAGGCTGAAGTAGGAGGATCTTAGTTAGAGGTCAGGCTTGGCAATTTAGCAAGACCCTACCTCAAATTTAAAAACAAATGGCTGAGGATGTAGTTCAGTGCAAGAGCATTTTTGGCTTCAATTCCCAGTACCAAAAAAATACATATGAAAAAAAAAAAAAACAAGAACAAAAAAGCCGGGAAACTTTGGTCAAAGGGGAGGGGAAAGAGGGGATGGGACATGGAGACAGGAAAGATGGTAGAATGGATGGATATCGTCGCCCGCCGGCAGGAGACAATAATTGCACCGTGACGATCAGAAAGCAATCTTTATTTTTGCTGAACTCTCCTTTTGCCTTTCTTTGTTCTCCTTTGTTCCCTCTCTCTTTCCCCCAGCCTCCTCCTATATCCTTTTTGTACAGCAGGAAGTATTACAGAGCAGAGTTACAACCAATCAGAAAAAATAGCATTATCAAGCACGAGGGGAATGCATGAGCAGTATACAGGCGTGTATCAGAGCAGGCATTGTCCACGACCCAAGCATGCACAGTGACGTCACCGTCAGCCAATGCTATGCACTTCCTTAAGTTGTCCACCTGTTTACCGCAAGTATCTGGCATACAGCCAGGTCGCCATCTCGAAAGGGCGAGGCAGTTCTTGGGCCCAGAGAGCCTCCCCCCAACATCTCCCCCTTTTCTTTTATAATAAAGGCTCGGGAACGTGCCTGTCTTAGGTCGTCACCACCTCGGAGCATCCTTACCTGTCATCAGACGTTAAGCTGTCTTGCTTAAGCCCTGTCTTAGGTTGGTATGCTCTTTGTGATGATCTTACCCATCTTTGACTACCGTTCCAGCATGCTCAGCCAGACTTGAGGGGATGCGCAACTTTTTATGGCTAACATAGCTTGCAGAATGACTCATTTGTCTCGGCGATATTCTTGTCTCATTTTGCGAAAACATATGTGCAGAAAGCATTGAAATATACAGGAACAGATCAAGAGTAACAAGAGAATAAGACACCCACCTAAGAACATCTGTTTCACCCAGGTCAAATTGGGTAGCCAGGATGTCAACCATGACAAGAAATCATAATTTGAAGTGTCTTGTTGAATACGATTAATAATCTCTTTTTTTTTAAATAAATGATGTGCTATTTTTTTTTATATCTTTATTTATTTTATGTGGTGCTGAGGATCGAACCCAGTGCCTCACGTATGCGAGGCAAGCGCTCAACCGCTGAGCCATAACCCCAGCCCCCGATTAATAATCTCTTTTAACCTTTTTAAATCTTTAGTGATGGAATTACTGTTGTCCGTTAGATTAAAGCAACACATTTTGTACCTCAGTACAAGATTTATGATGTAATAACAGTAGATAATCAATGGCAGTTCGGTTGTCCAATATAGCTTGTCTGTGCTGTTTTTGTTCATCATTCAATAGTGTGATAGCGTTAGATGTATAATTAATATTTTTCGCTAAAGCACATGCTAGCTTCATGGTCCCTTTATAAGCCCCTACACCTAATGCAGGGATTCCTACAAGCAAAAATGTCAAGGCATGAAATTCAGCAACAGAGACTAAATGGACGGAGTCATCACAGTCTTCAGACAGAGTTGCAGATCGTGTTTCTCGGTGGTGTGCGGGATGCTCCTGCAACAGATCTACAGATTTAGGCAAGAAGATAGCTAATCTGCTTAGACAACACAAGGTACCATGAGACATATTAGCAGGAATATAGTTAAATGTATAGCGTCTGCAAGAGAAAAACCATCCGGTGGGTAAAGGGATATGTCCTGCTCCATATACTATAGGCTCTTTTGATGTACAGTTAAAAGAGGGAGCCTTCAAATCAATACAATTAATAGTACAGTTTTGAACTTCAGCACAAGTGTCATTAACGGTGAAGGCTACAGTTGGGGTAATTAGTTTTAGAGCATTACTAGGCAATTTATATTGAGGAGTTCCCCAATTATAGGAAACTTTATATGATATAGGTTTCTGGATGCCATTTTTTGAGATCATAGTCATATTTGCAATGTCTGCTGCAGGATGACACACTGGCAACAAACAAGATCCAAGTATAGTACTCATATCCACATTTTGTTGAATACAAATTTCAGTAATATTGATGATATCAGCTAAGTGAACCCAGATATTATAATGTAAGTGATCATGCAAGGTGGTAGCTGCAAGGGACCTTATGCAGATCAATAAGATGAGGATCCTCAGCAGGGGTGTCATTGTTCGTCTCGGTCGCAGCACGTATAAGATGTTCAGGCACCCAAATTGGTGTTACAGCATCCTGTGGAAAAACACAAACGGAACCACTATGCCAAATTAATGTGGGATCGGGACCATTTCCATTTACCAGTAAGGACATCTTTGACATGACCAACGGTTTGCATCCGTTTTGGGGACCAATGGAGCGTCTGTCCGCTGTGTCCAGGATCAAAAAACTTAAAGTAAATAAAGCTAGATTAAGTTTATCTTTAGGGGACTTACATGATGTCCCTATTCCCCCTTTTTGTTTTATTAAGGTGTTTTTTAGGGTGAGATGAACTCTTTCAATGATACCTTGTCCTTGAGGATTATAAGGGATGCCGTGGGAAACAGAAACTTTTAATTGTCTTAAAAAGGACATGAAAGGCTGAGAGGTATAGGCTGGTCCATTATCTGTCTTTATAGTACGGGGTAAACCCCATGCTGCAAATGCTTGGAGGCAATGTGTATCACATCTCGTGATTTTTCTCCTGTGTGAACAGTGGCAAAGATTATTCCTGAATAAGTATCAATAGAGACATGAATAAACTTTAATGTTCCAAATTTGGAAAAATGAGTAACATCCATTTGCCAGACGTGATTTGGTAATAAGCCTCTCGGATTAACCCCTACAGATGGTTGAGGGAGGAGTGTAACACAGCTTTGGCATTGCCGAACTATATCTCTAGCTGTGGCTCTGGAAATTTTAAATTTAAATCGAAGGGTGGTAGAATTAGCATGGAAAAGTTCATGGAACTCTGTGGCTGCCCGAGTGTCATCGGTGACATTAAAAATGAATTGAGATCTCGTCTGGAGATCAGCAATAGAATTGCCAAAAGCTAAGGCCCCAGGGAGAGCTGAATGAGATCGAATATGTCCAATAAAAAATGGTTGTTCACGTCTCCAAATTAGGTGTTGGAGAGTATGAAAGACATCGTACATTTTAGATTGTGGGTTAATGGATCCCACGCATTCCAACATTTTAGTAGCCTGAACCGTGTAGATACTGTCTGATAAGATATTAATAGGTTCAGAAGAGAACAATTGAAAAGCTTGAATAACCGTTAAAAGTTCAGTCTCCTGGGCAGGGTGCGAGGGAAAAATAAATGTTTCTGTTTTGTCCAAATATACTAGAGATCCTACTCCGTCTTTGGAGCCATCTGTGAAAACGGTCAAAGCCTTATTGATTGGCTGGGGTTTTGTTATGGTGGGAAAGATTACAGAGTTATTTTTAATGAATTGAAGCCATGATTGACTAGGGTAATGTGTATCAAATTTTCCTGAGAAAATTGACATAACAATAGCCCAATCATCAATAGCCCAAACAAGATAATTGTTCTGGAGTATAGGATATAAGGATGAGGTCAGGCTGTTTACCAAAAGCTGTGGTAGCTAATTTTATGCCTCTTAGAATAAGTTCTGCCATACAAGAAGGGTACCAGGGCAGTACTTTTGCAGAGGTGTTATGTAAATACACCCATGCCAAGGGACCCTCCTGCCACAGCACACCAGTAGGGGAAGCAGTAGTGGGCAATATGCACAACAGAAGCTCCTTGTTATAGTCTATCCTGTTTACCTGAGCAGAGGCAAGCCGTTCTTGAATTAATAGCAAAGCCTTTCTAGCTTCAGGGTTAAGTTGCCGAGGGGAGTCAATAGCTGGATCCCCCTCGAGGGTTTTAAAGAGGGGCTCAAGTTCTTTGTTGGTTAATTTGAGATAAGGTCGAATCCAATTGATATCCCTAGTAACTTTTGGAAATCATTGAGTGTTTTTAAACCATCAAGTCTTAGAGTGACTTTAAGGGGCTCAACTATTTGATCTTGTAGTTTAGCCCCCAAATAAGTTTTGACATTGGTCATTTGGATTTTGTCTGGGGCAATAGTAAGTCCCCATGATTGGAGGTGGGATTGGAGAAATTGTAGAATTATAGGCAGAAGAGTAGGATTTTGATCACAGCAAAGGATATCATCCATATAATGATAAATGATAGTCTTAGGAAATCGTGCTCTCACGGCCAATAGGCTTTTGTTCACATAAATTTGGCAAATGGTAGGACTTTCGCCATACCCTGAGGCAACACAAACCATTGTATCTAGCATCTGGTTGAGAATGATTAATTGATGGCACAGTGAATGCGAACCGACAGGTATCCTCGGGATGTAGAGGGATAGAGAAGAAACAATCTTTGATATCTATGATGAATGAGGGCCAATTTTTTGGTAATGCTGATATCAGTGGTAAGCCTAACTGTGTAGGACCCATAGGTTCCATAATAGCATTAATTGCTCTCAAGTCATGCAAAAGGCGCCAACGCCCCGATTTCTTTTTTATAGCAAAGATTGGGGAATTCCAAGGAGAAGTAGAATGTTTGACATGCCCGGCTAATAATTGTTCCAGTACAAGAGTGTGGGCCGCTTCGTTCTTTTCCTTGGGTAGGGGCCACTGAGAAACCCACACCGGTTTGTCAGAAGTCCATTTAATTTTTAAAGCTTCAGTGGCCCCTGAGAAAAACCCAGTCCTTCACAAATATTAAAAGCCCTCCCTTTTAAAGGAATAAGTTGAGTGGATCCTTGATGGTCTTTTCCTAGGCCTCCAGTCCCAGAATAGCTTGCCTTTCTCATTAATGTACCAGTTTCTCGGCTGTAAAAGATATCAGAAGTCAGCCGCATGTTCATCTGAATCAATAGGTCCCTCCCCCATAAGGACACGGGAATGGCCAAAATGTATGGTTGAAACAATCCCGTGTGTCCCCCTTCATCTTGCCATGGTAGTAAGGAGGAGCTGCATTTAGGGTCATCAGCAAAGCCCAACCCTCGTAGGGTCTGATGGGCATGCTGAGTCGGCCAATCCTTAGGCCAGTCTGCCTCTTTTATAATGCTGCGATCTGCCCCAGAATCCAAAAGACCCCAAAAAGGTCTCTTATGTATGTATATTTTAAAAAGAGGCCTTTCATTCATGTCTAAAGTAACACATGCCAAAGGGTCTTGTGTATACTTGGGCTCATTTTTGTTAACCATATTAGGAGATGCAACAGCAAGATGAGGAAGCAAAAGAATTTTGGCGATGTTATCTCCTGGACTGATGCAAGAGATTCCTTGAGGGGAAGAGACCAAAACTTTTATGACTCCATCATGTTTTGGATTGATAACTCCAGGGTGTACATGTAAACCCGATAATGTAGCCGTATCCTTACCCAAGAGGAGCCCTATCCTGTCCTTTGGAAGAGGTTTAATAAGGTCAGAATCTATTATTTGTACTCCCATATCTGGGGTTAACACAAGTCTGGTGGCAGATCTGACATCCCATTCTGTGTCTCCCGGTTTGACTCTGGGGGCATCGTCCCTTGGCTGGTAGGGTGATACCAGGTCCTCGGAATTTGCCGGATTGGTGATGGGTGAATCATCCCGAACATTTGAGGGCCCTGGGATGATGGGCCCCTCTGCCCGTTTTTTGACTCCCGTTGGGTTATGAGGTTTCCGTCTGTATCAAGGACTGATCTGTATTTATTAGCCCAAATGATTACCCTTGTGACATCTGGGGCAGAGTTTGGGCATAAGTTGCCGGGGGACTCTACTTTGTTCCTGTAATTTTGGACATTGTCTTTTTTATATGACCTGGCTGCTTACAATAAAAACAGGTGCCTAATGAGCCCCCTTTTAGTCCTTTTTTAAATCCTTGAGATATAGCAGCGGCTATTACTTGTCCTTGAATAAAGTTGCTATCAATGTCTCTGCAGACCTTTATCCAAGCAGATAAATCTTTAGTTTTCCAAGGTCTGACAGCCTCCTGGCAATACTTGTTGGCCTGTTCAAAGATCAGCTGTTTAACTATAGGCATGGCTTGATCTACATCCCCAAACACCCTAGAGGCAGTTTCAATCATTCTGGACACGTAGTCAGTGAAAGGTTCATTAGCCCCCTGAAGCACCTTGGTCAACTGGCCCTGAAGATCCCCTGTCCCAGACAGGGTCTTCTAGGCTTTAGTGGCTGCGGCAGCTATTTGTAAATATACTGCTGGTGGGTATCCTAACTGATTAGCATTTCCAAGAAAACTTCCTGTGCCCATAGCATGTTAATATCCCAATGGGGGTTGCCTGCAGCCGCGCGCTTAGCTGTATCTAGGCAGAATTCTTGCCAGGCTGTTTTCCAGACCAAATATTGACCACCAGACAGCGTTGCTCTTGCAATGCTGGTCCAATCATCTGGTGTCATATTATTTGTAGCTATGGAGTCCACCATGGCGACAGTATAAGCTGCCTGTGGACCATATGTTTGGACTGCCCCTTTTAATTCTTTCACAACCTTAAAATCTAATGGTTGATGATACCTTTGATTATTCTGATCTTCAAAAACAGGGAACATCCCTTGTAATTCCCTCCATGGGACTGACTCATCTGGCGCACATTAGCATGCATTGGCACAAGGCTTGAAGATAGAATTATGCGGTGGCGGAGCAGTAGGCGTCATAGTTTCACCACGAATGTTTAATTCTTTTAGTTTAAGTTCCAATTCCTCCCCTGATAGCTCAGCTTCCTCGTCGGACAATTGTTCCCCCTTTTTGGAACTCGAGCAAGACAGTTCCTCCTTAATCTCTTCCAGAAGGGAACTTCCCTCTTCTAAGACGGGTTTGCATTTTCCCTTAGTATCCGTGAGATTACTTTTAATTAAACTCCATATGGCCAACGTGCCAGGTGGTAAGGGCTCCTGTTTATCGGCCTATTTTAAATCCTCTCCTGAATGTTCCCATCGAGGTACATTTAATAGGCCTTCCTCCAAAAACCAGGGTGCCTTTTTTTCAATGGTATGGAGGAAGGCAAGAGCAGTTTTTGTTTTAAGAGGGGTACCCCCAGCCTTCAAAAGATCCTGGAGTGTTTGTTCCATACGAATCCTGGAAACCTCAGACCCCATATTTTTAAGTTAAACAGATAAAAAAAGAAACTGAGTCACCTACCGTGAACTTGTCAAGATCCGTTGCAATTCCACAAACTTTCACCTGCGCAGCTTTTTTCTTTTACCTTTTAAGTCCTATGTTTATGATTTTTCCCAGGATTCGGCACCAGATATCGTCGCCCGCCAGCAGGAGACAATAATCGCACCTTGACGATCAGAAAGCAATCTTTATTTTTGCTGAACTCTCCTTTGCCCTTCTTTGTCCTCCTTTGTTCCCTCTCTCTTTCCCCCAGCCTCCTCCTATATCCTTTTCGTACAGCAGGAAGTATTACAGAGCCGAGTTACAACCAATCAATTGGTCGTAACCAATTGTCCACGACCCAAGCATGTACAGTGACGTTACCGTCAGCCAATGCTATGAACTCCCTTAAGTTGCCTACTTGTTTACCTGCAAGTTTCTGGCATACAGCCAGGTCGCCATCTCGGAAGAGCAAGGCAGTTCTCGGGCCCAGAGAGCCTGCCCCCAACAGATGGACAACAATGGGGTCCATGTGTGACTGCACATATTGTGTAACTATATTGTGTACAACCAGAGAAGTGAAAAGCTGTGCTCCATTTGTGTACAATGAATCAAAATGCATTCTGCTCTCATGCAAACCTAATTAGAATAAATTTAAAAAAAAGAACAAAAAAGCCGGGATGTGCTAGATTAAAAAAATTTATCTGGTAAATAAAATAAACGATGCCTGAGGCCAGGTATAGTGGCACACACCTGTAATCCCAGTGGCTTGGGAGGCTGAGGCAGGAGGGTCACAAGTTCAAAGCCAGCCTCAGCAACTTAGTGAGGCCCAAAGCAACTTAGCAAGATCCTGTCTCAAAAAATAAAAAGGGGGCTGGGATTGTGGCTCAGTGGTAGAGCGCTTGCCTCGCATGTGGGAGGCACTGGGTTTGATCCTCAGCACTGCATATAAATAAATGAATAAATAAAGGTCAATCAAGTAAAAAAATTTTAAAAAACAAACAAATAAATAAATAAAAAGGGCTGGGGATGTGGCTCAGGGTTAAGTGCTCCTGGGTTCAATACCCACTCCCCTGCCCAAAAAAATCAATTCCTGGAAAACAAGAAAAAGTTGTAGGAGTCACACGGCACAATTTCAAAGCTTACTACAAAGCTGTAGAACCACAAAATGATGGGACTCTTTTAAGGACAGATATATAGATTAATGGAAGAGAACTGCCAATCCAGAAATAAATTTCACATTTATGGTCAACTGCTGTTACACAAGAGTTTCCAGACTAATCAATGGGGAAAAGATGGGTTTCTCAGTGATGGGTTTCGCAACCATGTTACCGAACAGTTCGTGTCCAGGTGTTTGTGAACGCTCCTGCCATTTTTCCCATCCTCACACATCCATTCTTCCAATGGGGTTTGTGCACCTAGCACAACATGGCTGCTCCAAAAAAATTTTTTTTTAAACAGGGCATTGAAACCAGGGGTCTTCTGTCACTGACCTACATCCCCAGCCCTTATTATTTTTTATTGTGGAACAGGGTCATGCTAAGTGGCCCAGGTTGGCCTTAAATTTGCAATCCTCCTGTCTCAGCCTCCCGAGTAGCTGGGATCATAGGCATGCACCACTATTCCTGACTCAATAAATCTTTGAATGACAGAATGAATGTATATCTCTTACCCCTGATGAAGACCTCTGTTAGAACAAATCAATTGTATGGAGCTTTTTATTCTCCACAACTGGCATAGAGCCTGCCACATAGTAGGTGCGTGCCTCCTCATTGTCTCAGCATGTATTTATTTATTATATTAAAACATTTTTATATGTTGATAGACCTTTATTCTATTCATTTATTTATATACAGTACTGAGAATCAAACCCAGTGCCTCACACATGCTGGGCAAGTGCTCTACCACTGAACCACAACTCCAGCCACAGCAAGTATTTATTGAACTTCTACTATGCTAGCCACCATGCAAAGAGGGATCCTTTCTCTCAAGCACTGCATAGTCTAATGAGGGAAAAAGACAAGTAACTGGGCCATTTTAATATAGTGTAAGCCTTAACATATAAAGGATTCCTACAAATCAATAATAAAAGACCAACAACTCAATAGGGAAAAAACAAAGTAAGCAAAAGTAGTATATGGAAATTCAGAAGAATGAAAAGAGGGATGGGGATATGGCTCGCAGGTAGAGCACTTGCTCATAACTTCTTCACTGCTTTGACTGCACTGTGATCCTCCATCATTACCACTTGCATTTGAAAATCAGGAGCCAGGCTCTTTGGAGGTCCTGAAGTCTGAGTGTGCAGCTGATGGCGCAGCTACAGCAGCACCTACTGCAGTCACTATCCAGGGGGAAAGGAGGATGCTTGCTGTAGTCAGTCCAGATGTTGCAGGTGGGGCAGGGGAGGAGCCTGTGTCAGCTTCCAGCCTCCTCATTACCCCTTCCAGATATTTCACCTACTTCTCTGCCCCAGTTGAAACCTCACCTCCTAGAAGGAGCGCTGTCTGACTCCAGCCTGGTTGCCCTCCCCCTCTGCCTCCAAGGCCCTGAACACAGGCCAATTGCTAGGTTGTTACCATGGCTAGACTCACAGGAGAGAATCTGTGTGCATGTCTTGTGCTGCACAGACTGTCAGCCTCTGACCGCTCACCCAGCACAGTAGTGTTACCAGTCCTAGGCCAGAGGTGGGCTTCATTTTGGGGAAGCCCCAACAGACCAAGTGTGGCCACTTACCCCAAAAAGCCAATCAGAAAAAGTAACAATGACACAGGTAGGAAATTGGGAAAAACCCGAGGGACTGATTCTCAGTCCTGGCTTGGGGAGCTAACAAGGGCTTTGGGGTTAAATAAGGGAAGAGGAAAAAGATCAGGAGGGTAGGGGAGAAGCATGCATAGTCACCAGTCTTGGTCAAACTATAGACTGGTTGATCATTATCTGCTATAAGAAAGTGGCTGCTGCTTGGGGCAGTTTTAACTCTTGTTCCTAGAATCCAAGGTGACTTCAGGAGAGAATGACAAGATGCAGTTCTCTCAAGTTTATGGAAATGACTAGAGCTTCCTATGCATGGCTCTGGGGGTCTGGAAAAGGATGTTGCAAAAGCTGGCACCAGGAAATCTGTTGATTCTCATTTCCCTGCAAATCCTGAAAATTTCTACTTAATTATTCTTAACTTGGTGCCTTCTGTTAGGGTATCCGCCAGCCAGACACGAACACCTCTGAGCAGCCAGGAAAATCCTTTATTCAGGGGAGTGGGCGCCTGGGCGAAGGGAAGAGGAAAAAGAGAGAGAGGGGACATGCAGGAGGGATTTTATAGAACCCACTACAAACCGCGTGGCGAGCTAGGGATTGGTCACTTTAAAATCCGTGGGACAGATAAGCAGTAGCAATCTTCTTTTGATGTGCTAACCTGAGCGGTTAGGCTTTGTTTCCCAGGTGGAAGATTCTGGAGCGGAACCCCCTCGGACAGGAACTGCCTTGGGCTTTTAATTACAAAAGGGCTGTTTTTTACCTTACATTCCCCCATTTTTGATTTTATAAGGATGGGAACATGGACGACGTTGGCTCTTCTGGCTGCTTCGAGCGGAATTGGGGCGACGTCTGTTGAGCAGGATGGGGGGTAGGGGAAGAAGGTAGAGCACCCAGGCCCCAAAGGTTAGGATCTCCCAAGGTGAGAAATCTGAAAGGTGCCTTGAAGCCATAGCATTGCCAGCTGGTGGGGCCAGTCCACTGAGTGTAGATGTGAAGGCAGGAGCCAGGAATGCCGGAGTAGAGTCTCAGGAAACACTTGTAGGTGAGTGACTGTCCTCCTTGAGAATCCGAAGATCCCTGAGGAGAAGCTGATTAAATGTCTGATTAGAAACCTGCTGGATTTAAGACTAAATAAATTTGAACAGACATGGCAGGGGGAGGCAAATCAGGAAAAGTATACTATACAAGGGAATTTTGAAAAGAAAACCCATGAGCTTATCTCTTTGGGGTTATTGACATCTGATCAGTCAGATCCTAAAGGAGTTTGATGTTTTCTATCAAACCTGACTTATTTTCATTAAATGATGAAGGGTGTTGTTATCTTTCTTGATCATTCCGGTTTTGTTGATATAGCAGCAGAATTCTTCTTTCAGGAATAGGCATGTTCCTCCTTGTCTGCTGTTAGGAGGTGTATGGCTTGATGATCCTGCAATGAAACTTGGGCAATAGATGTTATCTGCCATTGTAGGGAGGCAAAAGAGGTGGCCAATGCCTCTGGCTTCTTGAAGTTGTTTAAGCCTTTGAATAGCGGTTACCACATAAGCAAGTTCTTCTGCCTTCACCCTGAAGGCAGCGAGTAAGGAGTAAGGAGGCCGGAGTAAGTCTAACTACTAGTGGTTGGAAGACAGTTTGTCTTGCCCTGAGAGGGAGGTGGTAACAAACCATATTAATTTAGCCTGGCTGCATAGAGTTAATTGAGGAATCAAGGTGGAGGGAACATAAAAGATGAAGGGTATATTGAGGCTTAGATTTTTGTTAGGACATCATTGCACTAGAAAGGAACCGTGACAGAGCAAAGG
>PVHX01030287.1:0-16027 GCA_004024805.1 Geosciurus inauris | reverse complement strand
TAGTGAGCTGAAAAGTCCAGATTGGCAACTTGCTGTCCACAAATATTTATCATGTGCCTCCCCCCAAGTGTCAAGCACAGCGAGAATTCACGAGCAAACCAGAAGCTCCTGCCATTTAAGGTTAGAGTATAAAGCAGGCGAACAATGAGGAAACAGACGAATGTAATGTCATGAATGCCTCCAACCATGCAAGTGCGGAATGCCATGGGAACAGGAAAAGGTGTTAGAGAAGGTTGTCCAGAGGAGGTGAAGTCAGAACTAAGATCTTGAACTAGCTGAGTGAAGGGAAGACATGGGCCTGGGCTGCAAAGGTGTTTTGAGCAGTAGAAACTGTGTGGGCATAGACTTGAATATGAAAGAAAGCCCAGCACCATGGAGGAATCCAAAATGCAGTCTGGATATGAGTAAGTGAGTGGGGTTGAGAAGGAAGAAATCAGGAGCCAGATCCTGTAAAGTCTGCATGGGGCTTGGCCTTTCTCCTGCAGGGAATGGGGAGCCACTGCAGGTTTTAAGCAAGAAACAGACTTGGGTTCTTAAAAGATACCCATAGTAGTGGAGTGAAGAATACTTTGGTGGGGTCAGATCAGGGGACTGGGAAAAAAATGGAAGGAAATTTTGTCTAAGCAAAGAAACAATATTGCAAAGACCCAAGACCCAGATTCGTTGTCTGAGGAAGGTGCAGGATTCTACCCTGTTCAAACATCTACTTTTTTCAGTCTCTGTAAAGTTAAGCATTTGAAGAGTCACTTAACAGATCTCCAGGCCTAAAATCAGACAAGAGGAAACAGAAAGTGTTAAAAGAGCCACAGACATAGATCAAACCTTGTTACCCTGGTTCCTTGGGGACCACCTGTCAACATCCCTGACACCTTCTGCCTTGGAAGCTTCACCCAAGCCACGCTCCCTGCAAAACAACCTCCTCTCCTCTCTTCATGCTGACAGCAACTCAAACCATCCTCTTCAAACTCCTACTGCAAGCAAGGAAGTTTCCATGAATCGATTCCGTCCTCACCGTTCAGCCCTGAACCCTGCACTCTGCTGGAGACAGACATAGCGCACATAATCAATGGATTTGTTTCAAAGAGGTTAATAGCCTCCAGATTTCTATTCGTTTCAACTTGTAAGCCCCTGGGAAACAAGGACCCTGGGAAGACTTAGGGAGCTCCTAAAAAAATAAATAGAAATGAAGATGAAGAAGAAAGAGCACTGGCAATGGTACCGGACAGGAGGGAGAACAGTCTGAGCCAGGGAACCACAGAGCAGGGACCATATCTATTTAATTTGTTCGATGTACCAACTTGCAAGCATCGTTTTGGTGATGACCTCACTAAGCCAGCACAAGGGAGATTGAGCCAATAGGGCATTGATAGCTTTCCTTAAATGTTAATATTTAAATACATCTTACACTACTGTCATGTTTTCAGTTTGCAGATTTAAAATCATTTGGGACCAAACATAACCAAGTCCAATAGACTGTGCTCCTGCACAGATGAGGAGGGCAGAGGAAGAGAGCTCTGCCTTCCTGTAGTTAGGGCTTCCCACGGGTGCTTAAAAACAGTCTTCTCAAGATAGCCCTGGAGCGTTCTTCCTGTGGGAGAAATGCATTCAGAGCAGATTTTATACCTTTGGTCTGATAGAAGCCCAGAGTTAAATTTAGCAGGAGTTCAACTTAAAAGGTATCAAAAGCCATTCTAAGTTTTGGGTGAAATCTGTATAATCTTGCCCTGAATTGCATTTTCTCTTTTAAAAGATTACAGAAAGCTTGTTCTTATTCAGGATTTATTTTTATGATTCTTCTACTAAGGAGTTCTATTTTAGTAGCAAAAACAAAAAAAAGTAATTAGCTTGTGAGATGGGTGTGAGAAGGATCCCCCAGATCATATCCAGTTCTGATGGCTGCTGGGAAGCTGCCATATCCTAGAGTGTCTTATGAACCTGTGGGGTGTTCCTGACATCAGTGTATTTTCTTAGAGGACTGGAAAACCTCACAGGAAAGCACTCCTTCTAAGTAAAATATAGTTGATCCAATAAATATGCCTTCATTTGAAGTTTTTCATTAGAAGACAGGAAAATTTCTGAGACCATAGGCCCAACCAATGAACTTCACCATGATCCTCTACTCTTCTCTCCATCCTGGAGAGATCAGGGGCTGTGAATAAAAACTAGAAGAGGCATTCCACAAAAATCTTACATAAGACAACATGGTGTTAAGTTGTCCTGCTTTATTGCTCCTTCTATAAGATTTTTAAAGAGTAGAAAAGCATTCTGAGTGGACCAGTGACCACCACGTGGTTTTGGCTTCAGATAGAGCAGGCAGGTATGCAGATGATGTCCCACAGAGGTACCATGCCATGTCAGACATGACTTCCCTGGAGGAAGGGGACACACCAGGTAGAAATGGCTGTGGTCCTTGGACACAAGCGGTATTGCCCATGAGGCAGCCACATGGCCCCTGTGGCAGAGGTTCTCCAATAGCAAGAAGCCAACGTAAAATAGCATCCTTATTACCAAGAATGGGTCCATCAACTGAACTGCATATGAAATCTAATAAAAGCCACCAATGTTAGCTTCACAGAACTTAAGATTTAGTACCCAGAAATACATTATGACTCTTGTAAGAAGGGCTCAAACAGTACTATGCCTAGGGTGAGGGTGAGGATCTGTAAAAATGTATGTTCCCTGACTCCCCTTCAGATCTATCAGTGGGCTCATGAGAGAGCCCAGGGAACATGTTCAGTGATGTAAAGGTTCACCCTTAATACCAAATGTATGAAGTGTTAGAAAATAGTGACATCATGTAGGTGTTAGACTAGAAAACATAATGCTAATACTGCTATAATCCCAGTGAAAAGAAAAAGCAACCATTGAAATGTTTGTTCTGGAAAGGAAAAAAAAAAAAAGCAAAGGGGGCTGGAGTTGTGGCTCAGTGGTAGAGCACTTGCGTATGTATGAGGCACTGGGTTTGATCCTCAGCACCACATAAAAATAAATGAATAAATAAATAAAGATATTGTGTCAATTCACACTAAAACAAATTTAAAAATCAAAGTAAAAACAACTTGCAAAAGCTGTTTAGGCTAACTGTGTTAAAAAAAAAAAACAAAAACCTCTAGCCAAGTGCAATAGGGCACACCTGTAATCCTAGTGACTCGGGAGGCTGAGGCAAAAGGATAGCAAGTTTAAGGCCAGCCTCAGCAACTTAGTGAAACCCTCAGCAACTTAGCACCTGTCTCAAATTTAAAAATGGAACGGGTAGCCTGGAACAGTGGTACAAGCCTACAATCCCAGCAGCTCAAGGGCTGAGGCAGAAGGATCATGAGTTCAAAGCCCCTTGCCACCAGAAGGAAGGAAGGAAGGAAGGGAGGGAGGGAGGAAGGGAGGGAGGGAGGGAAGGAGGAAGGGGTTGGGGGTGTAGATGTAGTTCAAAGTTAAAGTGTCCTTGGGTTTAATCCCCAGTACAAAAAAAAAAAAAAAAACAACTAAATGACCAAACAAAGAGGACCACAAGGCAAATTCTTGTATCAGAGAGATTTCACTTAAGAAATCCAGCTCAAGTGTATCCTAGAGTCAGTATAGACTTCACCCGTCTCCTCTCAAATTCTCAACAGTGGTCACCAACCAATAGTAGGATGGCTTGGCACATTCCAAATCACCAAACAATTAAATAAGACATCGGGCTCTATTACAAGAAGCTCACTTGATAAACTCAGAAACTGCTTCTGGCTTTACCATGTTATCAACTGGACATGTTTATATGCAAGAAAGTGGACACTGAAAGATTTTCAATTGTCAAGGAAGAAACATAAAAGGGCCTAACTCCATTAGCCAGAAGACCTCATGTAACCGGAACACCTCACTCCCTGGCATTCTGCTGGACTAGACTATACTCCACACATATGTGCAGCAGGGTAAGCGAGCAAGCCAGGCAGCCTATGAGCCTCTCCCATGCTGAAACGCTGTGTGTACAGACAGAAGCAGGTGTCTCTGTACTCTGGCCTCAGGACAAATGCTATGGAGATGTGTGAAAAAATCTTCCACCTGTAAAATCAATGACCTTGCATCCACCTAGTGGGATACCATGCATCAAATAAAAACAATGAAGCAGATCTATCTTTATGGTGATATATAGATACCAACACAGATATGTTGGTAATAGCAAAGCAAATAAGATTGTAGGGCAGCTACAACTTCATGCATCTGTCAACAATCATGGAACTGTTCACCAAAAAGAGTTCACCTTATTGCCCATGTGTGCAGATTTTAAAATGATATTCACAGAGGGATCCACTCTATGTATGTCTGTGTGTGTATGTGTATGTGTGTTTGGATACAAAATCAAAAAATTCCTACACCCAATGCTAAAGAGAAGCTACCTCTATTTTAATCACAGATAGCTTTTATTCTTTTTTTCCTCTGTTTCCTGAATTTTTTCCTTCAGTTTTCCTAGAATGGATAGATACTGTTTTGCTTTTGTAAACTGAATAGAGAAGCACAAAATAATACCTGTGTTCAAGAAGGACTGATCTGGAAGAAAGGGAGCAAAGGACAGCTGGGCCTTTCCTGTGTGGTGTACCATGGGCGTGTGACAGGAGATTGCTCACGTGAGAAGCCCCAGTGGGACTCAGCAAATGCGAGTCACGTGAAGGGAGGAAGGAACGATTATAGTGGATCACTTCATCATGAGCCACTCTCATTTGAGATCCAATATTTTAGCAATGCACACTCATAAATATTGTAATCTCTTTGAGTGACAGCCAACTAATGGCTTTCGAACAGTTGCCACGTGCTCAAATCTGAGCTCTTTCATTTTCTTCCTCTTAGCCTCACCCCGTCTCCTCCCTTATGAACAAAGATAAATGCCCACAGGTGTCTTGGGATGTCATACTTGTTAGAAAGACAGCCTAGGTGTATCAGGTTGAAAGCCAAAACAAAACAATAAAAGCAGAAAAGCCAGGAATGTTCCACAGACGTGGCAGTGGCCTCCTTCCTTGAGAAATGGCAGGGAAAACAGACACAAGACCAGACGGCTGTCTTCAAAGACGCCAATTGCTTTGTAAGGGAGATGATCTGACCCTTCCCCCAAACACGGCCGGCTTGACAGGCAGCCTTTGACTCCCTCCTGCTTTTAAGTACAAAGAAGTGTATGTGTGGTGTATGGGCAGGAGGAAAGCATTTGCTTCGGGGGAGGGTTATTGATGTGTATATGGTGTGTGCTGTGTGGTGTGTGTGTATGTGTATGTGGTGTGTTGGCAGTGTATATTGTGCAGGTGTTATATGAACATAGCATGTGAGTGAGCCAGTGTGTGCTATGCATGTATGTGTGTACTATGTTTGGTATGTGCTGATGTGGGGGGGGAGTACAGGGTGTTAGATACTTTGTGGATATAATTTGATTAGATGGAATTTTAGGTCTACCTCAGAAGGCTCTGGAACACATCAAAATACTGAGAATATTTAATGCCATCACTAAATCAGTTCTAGTTTTTCTAACATCTACTAAAATGGTGCAATTTAGACCCAGGAAGGACTTCAGATCAATGACTCCAGCTCATTCACTGTGGAAATGAGAAGACTGGGGCCCAGAGAGTACAAGAGGGCTGCTCAATGTCACACAGCACTGCCTATCAACATGGTGAACTATAAGCTTCCTTGTAGGGAAACTCCCTGTGCTTTTGAATGAAGTCAGACACCTCCCCTAAAGGCCTTCAGCGATCATATTCCTTTTATTATTCAGCATTAAAAATTCATTGTGGAGATGGAGCCAATTGGGGCTCAAAGGCATGGCTAGGCCTCATTTGCCAAATGAGGGCATCCTTTGCAGAGAAAGAGCCTCCTCTTCCAAGGGATGCTGATAACAAGCCAGAGTACTAGACAACCAACACTGCTCACACGTGAATAAAGGAAAACTTGACATGCAGCAATGAAATCAGAGAGCAGGTGTCACACAGGAGGTCCAGAGCTCAGCCCATTAGGCATTAAGCAAAGATTTCCCGCTCTGCCCGCCAGCCCCACTGCCCACACCCCCAGCCTCCTCCAGGATCCCACCCCTCTCAGGTGCCCAGCCCAGCCACATCTCAGGCACCCATAGTCCCCTGACACACCACTCTTTCCCACAGGATATGTCCTCCTCCATGCTCACTGTTTCCCCACAGCAGCCTCTGGCCACCTCCTCTTAAAAATTCAGCTCAGTCATCACCTTCTTACAAAAGGAGCTGCCCCTTTCCCATTTGGCAGAGTTGGTACCCTTCCCCTCTGGTGTGTGCTCCATTATCACAGCTCTCCCTAGGGGTTTGACTGTGTCATTTTGTATGCCTGGTCCCCTCCCTAGGCTAGAAGTTCCTGGAAGGGAGGCTTCATCATGGTCATCTCCAAACCCAAGCCTTAGGCCTGCTGCAAGTGTAAACTGTCCACAGAGAAATGCATAAGTGATTTCTGAGAATGTGTACTTGCTGTCTGTTATCAAATAACAAATTCCTTTAGCAACTTAAAACAATACACACGAATTATCTTGCCATCTCTGTATGTCATAGTTTAACTGGATCCTCCCCTTAGGATCTCACAAAACTAAAATCAAGGTAAGTGATCCAGGCCGTGTTCTCATTTGGAGACTCAACTGGGGAAGAATTGTGTTTACACTCACTTGGTTTGTTCTAGGGTCTGCCCACCACAGAAAGAAGAAAGTAAATCTTGCTGGTCAATTCTTTCTCTTTTATGATCTCCTTTGTCTTCCTCTTTTCTTGCAGGTGGTTTCATTGCTGCTGGCAGAGCATTTCTGGAAGAAGGTGCAGCTCCAGTGGCCCCAGGTCCTAGGAAAGGAGAATCCATTCAATTCCCAGATTGAACAGGTGTTTGGAGACCAAGGTGGGCACTGAGTGTCTCAGGCACACAGACCTGAGGAGCACAGGGTGGCAGAAACTTGGATCAACATATCAACAGCCTATTGTGGGGCCCCTGTGTCACAGGCCCAAAGGACCCTCTACAGCAGCATCTTAGCAGTGTGGTGCTATGTTCTTCTTGGAATTTTCCCTTCCAACTTTCCCTGAAGTAACCCTTAATAAATCACTTTGGGGATCATTTCTGGCAAGGGAGTATTTTGTGCCCTTCAACAGTTAATCATTCTTCAAAGGGGGCTTCTTAAAACATAAAACCACCCAGTGATGTTCAGCAATTTGCACATGGTCTTAGTCTGTCAGGGACTGACCCTGCCCATGTTGGTGACTTAAAGATGGCCAAGCAAGCTGAGGCTTCTCCTAGAAAGGCTGCTAGATGGCTGTCAAGGACTTGCACAGCAGGGACAGTTCAACTGTCATGAGCCCTCTCTTTAAAAACAGCATGCAAGCTGGGCACAGTGGCACATACCTGTAATCCCAGCGGCTCGGGGGGCTGAAGCAGGAGGATCTCAAGTTCAAAGCCAGCCTCAACAAAAGCAAGGTGCTAAGCAAATCGGTGAGACCCTGTCTCTAAATAAAATACAAAACAGAGCTAGGGATGTGTCTCAGTGGCTGAGTGCTCCTGAGTTCAATCCCCCGGTACCCAAAAAATAAAAGATAAAAACAGCACACAAAACAATAAATACAAAATTAGGCATAAACTTGAATACTTATTTAGAAGGAAAAAAGAAATCAGAGAAAATGAAGAACTTTTAAAAATCAACAAGTACCATAAGTCCCATGAAGTCCATAAAAATGATAAACATCTTTTCTTTAGAAGCTTTTGCTGGAAATTGAACCCAAGGCTTCCTACATGCTAGGCATGGGCTATACCACTGAGCCACATCCCCAGGTCCACCTTTCCCTGCATTCGAAAGCTGCATAATCTGATTGTCTGTTCCTTATAACAATGATTTTATGATATCATTGTCTACAAAAAGAATTAAAAACTAAAATTTGTAGCTTTTTATTGAGAATTTAAAAGAGTTTCTTTCAGCTACATAAATCGTTACTGGCAAAGTTGTATAAATCTTCAGGATTGTTGTCACAGTAGAAGATCTCTATCAGGTTTCCTTTGGATGCAAACTGTGAAAGACTCACTCTCCATTTATAGTATGGTTGTCCTCCATACTGCACCTGTGAATTCATTCAACTGAAGATCAAAAAATATTTGAGGGGTTGGGATTGTAGCTCAGCGGTAGAGCACGTGCCTCGCATGCGTGAGGCCCTGGGTTCGATCCTCAGCACCACATACAAACCAACAAAATAAAGACATTGTGTCCATCCACAACTAAATAAATAAATAAATAAATAAATAAATAAACTTGTCTTTAAAAAAAAATTTGAAAAGTTGTAACTGTACTGAACATGTACAGATTGTTTTCCTGTCATTATTCTCTGAATATTATGGCAACTATTGCATAGCATTTACATTTTATTAGGTATTATAAGTACTATATTTTGGATCCTAAATGTCCCACAAAGCTCATGTGTTAACGACTCTGTCCTCAGCTTGGCACTATTGGGAAGCAGTGGAAACTTTAAGCATGAGCTTTAGGTCACTGGGAGCATGCACTCAAAGGGGATTGCAGATGATCTATACACAACCTTCTGTATACTTTATTATAGATTACTCTAATAGATTACTCTAGGTATTGCTCTAGATTACTTATAATGCCTAATATAATACAAATGTCATGTAAATAGTTGTTAGGCTGTATTATTTAGGTAATAATGACAAGAAAAATGTCTGTATGTGTTCATTATAGACAACAATCATCATAGGCCTAAGTACACAGCACACAGTCTGCCGATGGTCAGATCTGTGGTTAGTTGAATTGCAGGTGTGGAACCTGTGGATAGCAAATGCTGACTACAGATGATTTGTCATTGAATATGTTCTTAACTGTGAAATGCTGAGCACCAGTGCAAACCAACCCCTGCTTACCATGCACATCAGATTATGGGAAGCCATTGCCACTGACTGGCTTCTGGTTCTATTCATCTCTCATCTCATTTCTCCTCCATGAGCCACATATTTCTACATTGAAATATGACTGTTGGTCTTTGGCCACCTTTATTATGATACTGGTGGACAATACCTAGCAATAGCCTACCTATTCACAGAAATAACTGCAAACCACACAAATATTAATCTAAACTGCCACAGTTTGGATCTTAAATGTCCCCCAAAGGCTCATGTTTTAAAGGATTGTTGCCAGCCCATGGCACTATTGGGACATAGTGCAACCTTTAAGAGGTAGGGCCTAGTGGGAGAAAGTTAGGTAATTGAGATGTGGGCTTGAAGGGGATGTTGGGACCCCAGCTCCTTTCTCCCTCTTTCCTCTTGCTTTCCCTGCTGCCAAGAGAACAGGCCTCCACTGCAGCATACTCCCACCATGATGTACTATGCTATCACAGATCCAAAGCAACAGGGCCAACTAATCATGAGCTGGAACCTCTGAAACTAGGAGTTAAAATAAACTTTTCTTCCCTTTAAGTTGATAATCTCAGGTATTTTGTTACAGTAATGAAAAGGGGACTAACACATAAAACCAATCTACGTGGATCTCCATTTCAACTTTTGATTGGCTAAAGCTAAGGCAGAATCCCCAAAATTTTCATGGCCACTTATAAGAAAATATGACAGAGAAAGCAATTGTGTTTAAAATATCTTTCTTTTGAAACATTCACAAAGCATAAGACCATGTGGATACATTTCTGGGGCTTCTCTCACTTTAAGACTTCACTAGACTTATGGTCGATCCACCTCCACTCCCAAGGTTAATTTGCCAGGTGGTATGTCAGCTTCAATTTCGGGGGTTGGCAGACTTAAAATGTGCATCCAGTTCATTCCTTTCACATGGACAGCACTCTTGATTCAGCATAACCAGCACATTTCCCTAGAGGCAGGTCAACAAAGGGCACCAGCACATTATCAGGAGGTTTCTGTTTTAAGAAGAAAATAAAAACAAGGAGAATGAATCGGAAAGTGAGAGACATAGAGGTGTTGGGCTGTGGAAACCTCATATATCCACCTCCTGAAGGAGGTGTCCTCTCATAGGATCGTGGTAATTATAACTTAGTCTGGTGTTTCAGAGTAAGTTATGTTTTATTTTTAAGCACCAGAATGTTATTTTTAAGCACCAGAATACCAATAATATTTTGTTATTGTTTTTTAATCTGAAATCTTAATCATTCAGTCTCAATAAACTCAGAGAATGTTGCACTAAAACTATATTTCTTCAGTAAGAATCCATGTTTTTGGAAGTTCTAGTCCATGATCAGTCGTCCCCGTTGCTTTGGGCCTGTGATGAGGCCACACATCATGGCAGGAGGAGACAACAAAGCAAAACCACTCATCACACAACCAGGAAGCAGAATAGAAAAAGAAGGGTGCCAGGTTCCAAGCTCCCCTTTGGAAACACATTCTTCACAACTTAAATACTTCCTACTAAGTCCACACTTCTCAAAGTTTTCAGACCTCCAAAGAGCACCACTCTGAATACCACGCCTTTAACACACAGAGGTTTGGGAGACATTCAGCATCCAATCTAGAGCGAACCAGTTCCATCTCTGAGCAGGCTCATGGAGGAGGACAAAGTTGCCTGAGTCCTGAACCCTGGCCCTACTCCTGGAGCACAGCACCAAGTACTCCAGGGAAACAAGGGGTGAACCACCTTACTTTTTGAGAAAACACCAACATTGCGTAAAATACGTACTCAATTCAAATAAGTAATAAATACTAACACTGTCATCAGGAGAAGTGGAGGCTCTCTCCAGGTTTCCCTTGGGTCAGGAGCCATGAAGGAGGCCCGTCTACTTCTGTCTCCATTTTCTGTACTCTTGACCAACACATACGCATTCCTCCGTTGAGATGTGACCATCCTTCTCCATGGTTTGGGAGTATTCTGAATCTGTAGATACCTTGAGTACTTCTTATAACTTCTAGGTGCCCAGAATGTATAAGCTAATTGTGGAGGAATAGCATGTTTCTATGCTAGTGCCCTGGAGCTACTGTCCTCAACCTTGAGTCTTTCAAATCATGGTGGGTGAATGCTATTCTCTGAGAGGCACCTGAAGGGCTTTCCTGGGTGGCATGAACCCCTATCCCCACTATTCCCAATTCCTGGGAGTGAGAATCACCAGAACTTGAACCAAAATTCCCTGAGATAGGAACCTGGCCAATCACATGCACTTTTGTATCCATTGCCTCTGCATCAATGCCTGGCCCAATACAGGTGCCCAAGAAATAGTACTGAATGAATGAATGAGGAGTTAGTGCATCTCTTCAGGTCATATATTAGCATACTTTGCTATATAAAAATAATTGGCCTTTTTTTTTTTTTTAAATTTTTTGTTGTTGTTGTGGATGGACATATCTGTATTTTATTTATTTTTATGTGGTGCTGAGGATCGAACCCAGTGCCTCATGCATGCAAGGCAAGCGCTCTACCACTGAGCCACAATCCCAGACCAATTGGCCTATCTTTTGACACATTTGAGTTAGACCCCTTGAATCATGCTCCTTTTATGGTGTGAAGCGTAGAAAAGCAGTCCATTGAGAAGTTGCCCTTCACTCTGGGCATCCCTGGTGGGTGGGTTGGTGTGGGGTTCCTGGGTGGTTTTCATCTGGATACACCAAAACTCTAAGGTAATTGGTTTCTTCTGTTGTTAGAAAGACCTCTTAGCCTTCACCATTGAAATGGAGTTCATGTTCCACGTTAATAATTTCCAAGTACCTCTATTTCCACTCACCTCTAAGCATTTTTTATTTGGGGTATAAGTCATAAAACAAAAGGTTTTCAGGCCCCCAGCAAACACATATCAGCTAAAAGTCTTTATATGAGACTTGTACAGATATACATGTAGCAGGTCCTGAGTCCCCCAGGAATCCACATGGGCTTCTGCATCCTATGCTCTCACTAATTTAATCCCATAGTTAAGGTATTCTTAATGGAGGACCATAAAGACCCTGAGAAAAGTTGTCTTCACTATTTTCAAACTAAAATTTAGCATCTCCTTTCAGCATGAATGCAGACAACAAAACAACTGAATTAGTAGCTGTCTTTGTCACTATTATTTTCAGGTCACATTATAGTTGTTGCAAAGCCAGCTGATTCTTTTTATTTTTATTTTATTTTATTATTATTTTGTGTGTGTGTGTGTGTGGTGCTAGGGATTGAACCCAGGGCCTTGTGCACCTGAGGCAAGCACTCTACCAACCTAGCTATATCCCCAGCTCCTGATACCTGATTCTTGATAGTTCTGGTAGTCATGTTCTGTAAAGTTGTCCCCATTGATGGGTCAGCAAATACTAAACCGCTGCTCCTAGGAGTAATGCAAACACTTTTGCTTGCAGGCCAGAGGCCCGTGAGCCTCCAGTCACAACATTTTGTTAACCTATCAGTGCATAACCTTGTTGTATGTGTGGTTTGTGTTTAAAGACACTTATTTAAGATTGAGTTGATTCCTTAACATTGAACTTGCTGCTAACAGCATGTTAACTCATGTCTCAATGAACCTTCTCTCACACATACTTTCTCTTTAAGGCACATAACAGCCTTGACAGAAGAACACCTGGCAGCACTTCCGCACTATACACAGGGGCCTTTTAAACAATGAAAGCACACGCAAAAAATGCACAAAAATGTGGCACTAAGTATAGCATGAAGAGGACACGTGTATATAATATGATGGCTGAAACAAGCAGGTGGAC
Organism: Geosciurus inauris; assembly: GCA_004024805.1. Taxonomy (NCBI): domain Eukaryota; kingdom Metazoa; phylum Chordata; class Mammalia; order Rodentia; family Sciuridae; genus Geosciurus; species Geosciurus inauris. Next base: position 3,379 of record PVHX01030287.1, on the reverse strand, counting down.
AGTCACCCAAGACCTCGACTGAGAACATGCAGGTCAGGCAGCTCAGCATGTTCACTGCTCAGCATGGCCATGAATAACTGCAAACACCACGAATGTTAACTTGGAGTTACAGATTAATTGCAGCAAGTCAACAAAATCACAAATAAACAATCCACAAATGATGAGGATCCATTGTATCTTGAAATATCATTTATGGTCATCAGTACTTCAGAACTACTGTAGTTATAAGAGCCACCACTGGAGCTGGCAGTTGGTGCATGCCTGTAATCCCAGTGGCTAGGGAGGTTGAGGCATAAGTTCATGACCATCCTCAGCAATTTAGCAAGGTCCTAAGCAACTTAGCAAGACCCTGTCTCAAAATAAAAAACAAAAAGGCTGGGAATGTAGCTCAGTGGTAAAGGGCCTCTGAGTTCAATCCCTGGTACAAAAAAAAAAAAAAAAAAAAAAAAAAAAAGCCACCAATAGATCTTGTTATTTAAAACATACAAAAATAAGCTCATTAAATGTGTGTCCCTTTTTAAATATTTCAAATATTTTTCAATACTTTGATATTTGATTTGAATAGAGTTGTTTTCCTTGTAACCCTATCGTTTTATTTTTCACATTTTCAAATGCTATTCTAACAAAACTGAACAAATACGTTTGTGCACATGTATACATATGTAACAATGAATCCCACTATTATGTGTAATTCTAACAAAACTGAACAAATACGTTTGTGCACATGTATACATATGTAACAATGAATCCCACTATTATGTGTAATAATAATGAACCGATAAAAAATTAAAAACAAATAAAATGTTATTCTGAGAAGGGACTCCCAAGCTTTCCCAGCCCACCAAAGGGTTACATGGTACTAGAAGGTTATGATGCTTTTAGACAAAGAACTTAACAGTCTAGGAAGTTTAGAAGCACTGCATGCTTTAGCTTCCTGGGAGGTCACAGGATGGGTGGCCAGTCAGGAAGCCTGCTCAGCTCATCCTTTCGCCAATATTCTGACCCAGAGCTCTTTCCTGGCCTGATGCCTATTAGCGCCCTGCAGCCTCTTGCTCTATCCAACCGGCCTGGAAAATGCTGCTTCTGGGAATTAGCCTCTGTCTAACGCACTTGCTGGCCTTGTCAAGAGAGGGATTTCCCTGGCATGTTAAGAGCAGAGTGCCCAACTCTCTCCTCATCTTTGGTGTGAAGCAGAATGTGTTTGGAAACTTCCTCCTGGTGCCATAGCTTTCCTGGTAGGGGTGAAACACAAAGGCAGCCTCTCCCAGACACACAGCACATGTTTATTGTAGTATGGATTTCCTGATGAATGGACGCATCAATATGCTATTAACATGTCAGTTTCTCATTAAATCTGAGTACAGAATCCGTGTTGCCCGCCGGGATGAACTCCCCTAATCTGATTTGGCAGAGGTTTCAGTATAAATATTCATACAAACTAGGGTTCTTTTAATCTGGTCCTTTGCTTGCAGTGCAAGGGGGTGGAGAGAGGTTGCTTTGAAAGCCTGTTTTCTGGGTCACTTCTTAAAACCGCCGTATCAAAAAACAATGGCCTCATCATCATGAATCTCTCGTTAAGGAGGATTACACTTATGAAGCTCTTAGATGGATGGAAATGCAGAGGAGAAATAAAGCGCACACAATGAGGCTTGCTAAAGATTTCTGCGGGCATTGTGCTTCTGGCTGGCTGCTTTGTTTTTAATTAATTACATGGAGCATTTGCAGGAACCCTTTCAGCCTCAGAGCCCTGCTAATGTAACTCCCGGGTTCACAAAGCTCCAGTCAATAATGTTGGCAGATAGGCAGGAGGACACATCAAGGGCTTCCGTGATCTGTCTGCCTCCAGGACCCTGCAGACCCTGAGGACTTGCAGTTTCGCCTGAGGACCCTGCCCTCTGAGATGTACACTTTGCACAGGCTCAAGAAGGCCCCAAGGTGTTGATATTTTTACAGTGTTTTCTACATTGTAGCTCTGTAAATATCAGGTGAAGCCAGGACATCCGGTGAGGCTGCCAGGGGAGCAGAAGGCTTTTGAGGAAGGAATAAGTGGAAGCTCCAGGCTCATCTAAGTTTCATGAAAAGAGCAAAATTCTGTCCTACAACCTCCTGAAGCTGGAGGACACATCAAAACACAATCGGTGGGAATTCAAGAAGCCACAGGTTTTGGAGACCTTAGGCTCCTACACCTTGGATACATCCTTTTTTTTTAAATGGGAGCAATGATACTAGTCTCCCAGCACTGTAAGCAAGGGCTTACGGAGGGCTAAGTGGCAAGCGCAGAGCACATATTATCTCACCTAACACAACCACTGTGTACAGCCGGTCTGCCATGATGCTCTACTTTTACAGATAGGGAAATAGAGTCTGGGAGCAATTTAATAAGACTGTTGGTCTCATAAATGATGAATTAGGAATTTGAAACTAAGCCATCTGGCTCCAAGGCCCATGCTCCTAACCTCCAGTCTAATCCACCTTCCTAAAGAAGGGAATGTGCTTTTTACCGCAAGAATGAAGACCATTCTCAGAAATAGAACCACCAATGTTCCAGAAAATATCAGCATCACATAAATAGGATGCACAGTTGTGCAAGGCCCCAGAAGAACCCTGCAGAGGGACTTCAATTACATCAATGTAGAACTTCCTTCCCTTGGAAAGAAAAAGAAGAGGCTCTGAGTTAACAAATGATGGGACAATAGGAAGGAACTGGTTACTGCCCACACCGTGACCATGTGCAGGACACAATCAAGGGTGTCACGCTGGGGTTCCATTACAAGATGAGGTCTGGGTATGTGCACCTCCCATTCGTGTCGTTCAGGTGAGTGGGTCTTTCATTGAAATTCAAAACTTCTTGGGTGAAAAATACATCTGCAGGGTTCAAGTGAGGCCAGGTTGCTTGTTCAGTACCTCAAGCCCAGAAAGATGAGTTAATCCTTAAAGGAAATAACATTGAACTTGTTTGCAATTCAGCTGCTTTAATTCAGCAAGCCACAATAGTTAAAAACAAAGATAAGGGAAAGCTTTGGGATGGTACATATGTCTCTGAAAAAGGAACGATTCATCATGCTGATGAATAATATCTAAGAGCTCGTGTCTCTTCCTCTGCCTTCACTCTCTTGAGCCCCTAGTCAAGGCCCTCCTTGAAAGTGACATTCTTATTTCATTGTGCAGAACAAATTATTTCTCCTCTCTTTACTTTTCTCCTCTGAGGTCTATATTTCTACATTAAATGATTCGTTAGTAGAGTTTGTGAAAATATCTACTCTGAAGAGAATATATGTGCTACTCCCCCGGGGGACAGAAGTAGCTGTGGAAAATGGTGTATAAAATAATAATGATGATGATGATGATAATTCTTTTTTTTTTTTTTTAATTTTAATTT